>LOJH01027824.1:5739-17942 GCA_001685095.1 Ellobius talpinus
TTCCTCCTCCTCCTCCTCATTCTCCCCCTCCTTCTTATTCTACATCATCATTTTGGAGACAGGGTCTCATTTAATCAAGGCTAAGATGACATTGAACGTCTTGATCCTCCTGCTAGTACTTCCCTAGTACTGGGGTTAGAGGTATGCACAGCCATGCCCACTTTATGTAGTACTGGGGGTGGAACGCAGGGCCCTGTGAGCGTTAAGTAAGCACTCGATCAACTGAGCTGTAGTCCCAACCTCCTTGGTAACTGCTTGCTAAGTTGATCCTCTGCTTCTTTAGAGGATCATAACTTCCTTTTATTTTCTTTCTGTGCCACTCGCCCCTTGCCCCTTGTCTCTTCCCTTCTCCCTCCCCGTGTCTTCCCTGTCCTCCTCTTCCTGTCCTCCTTATCCTGATTGCACTGTGCCCCATTTCACATCTTCTCTTCTCTCCTTTCACCTGGGCTGTTGCTGTGGTAACCAGCTCTGTGGCAGGTGAAACTGGAGAACCCCTGGCTCAGCTGGCCTCCTAGCTTTCACTTTCTGTCCTGAGCTTCTCTGGGGTCACAACTTTGGGATGCCTTCAAAACCTCTGCGACTCAGGCACAAGCCTCTTGAAAGAGAGCTGTGTGTTGACATAAGGGGATGAGTACTGTGTCACTAATGTATCTTCCTTTTAGCCAGCTTTCCTGTGGCAACTCTTTGTCTTCCTCCTCCTTCTCCACTACTCCTTTTATTCTTCCTCCTCCTTTTTCTCTTCCTCCTCTACCCCCCCTTTGTGTCAGGGTCTCATTGTGCAGCCCAGGCTGACCTCAAAGTCTTGATTCTTCTGTCTTCACCTACTGAGTGCCTGGATCACAGGCGTGCACTGCGGCGCTCACACCTAGCTCTTTATTGTGTTGATAGATTTTAACTTCTTTGCTTAAATCCTCCTCTCAGCTTTTCCAGCCTCCCTGGCATTAGTAGGTGGAGAAGGGGAGGTATTGCACACACACATTAAATCCTGGTTTTGTCATTTATGAATGCATTTATTTTAAATGCTTGAAAGCAAGCTATGTACCCACAATATTTGATGTCAGGCTTTTTATTCTTAATAGTGTACAACATGCATTTTTCCATTCCGTTAAAAATTCTTCACCATGAACATTAAAAAAATCAGCTGAATAGTCCATTTACCTATCTCTCTTTCTCTCTCTCTTGTGTGTGTGTGGTGTATACCGTGTGTGGGTGCATGTACCTATATGTATGCATGAGGGCCCCAGAGGAACATATCTGGAGCTCTGTCTGTCGTTTTCCACTTCATCCTTGAATCTGGAACTAGGTTTGTGTCCAAGCAAGCTCCGGTGACCCTTTTGTCTATGTGCCTCCATGGTGCTGGAATTATAGGTGTGCGTGTAACTAGCCCTGGTTCTTTACACGGACGCTGAGGGTCTGAAACTCAGTTCTTCGAGCTTGTGCAGCTGTGCTCCTACCCGCTAAGCTGTGTCACCAACCCTCCCCTTGTTATTTTAATGATAGGCACTTCATGTGGGCCCCCTGCTGGTCTCCAGTGCGTGCCTGAAAAGCCCCTTCTGACGCCTCTTTGGAAGAACACAGCCTCCTGATAAGCCTACCAGGGTAAGCTAGCTGAAAATCTCACCCCTGAAAGATAGTGTGTTATGTTGATGGACGGAGCTCTGCCGTGTTGTCCACTTGAACACTGACAGATTCCCACCCAAATCAATCATGTCTTTTTGGCATAGTTGGATTTGAGCTGCTCTGTTTGACAGCCATTAGCCAACAGTTGAACTGGGGCTTAAGGTGTTTCATGTTGTAAAGTGTCTCCTACAGTGAATTCATCCATCTTTCTATTAATGCTGGTGGGAAGGCAGTCATCTCATGCATCTAAATGTAGCCTAGCTGGTAGCATGCTCACCTAGCATTCACAAAGCCCTGGGTTCAATCTCCATCATGACACAAACTGGCCATGGTGGTACATACCTGTAATCACCGTTCTTGGGAAGTGGAGGCAGGAGAATTGCAAGTTCAAGTCCATCCTCAACTACATAATGACTTTGGAGTCACGCTGGGCTACAGGAGAGCCTATCTTAAATAAATAGATCAGAATTAATTTACCTCACATGTAAAAGTCAAGATGCGGTAGGTCTCAGAAAGCCCAGCTTCATTCTGTTTAAAAATGGAATTTTTATCATGCTTAAGATCCTTCCTAGCCTCCCTAGTTCTGCCAGAGTGTAAGGATTCTGGTTTTAGGTGATGTAATCATCTGTGTTCTTGTTAAGATGGCAAGCAAGACGGTCTTGGTGCACAGAATCAAAGGCTGATGGTGGACTGTAAGACATATAAGGTCTTATTAGCAAGTAACTGCTGAAGGAAACGCCTCACACCCAACCAAGCGGAGTGTAAGCTTGTACTTGTGTACAAATGGCACTTGTAGCTGTATAGCTCTTTGGAGGAGATGCTTGCATGAGAGGATCAGGGCCCTGGCTCCATGAGAAGCAGGACAATGGACAAATCTGAGACCAAATCTAGTATGTTAATGAGTCTGTAATCTTTGAGGGATGACAAGAACTTCTTTATTTACAGCAGCTCAATCTATTATGATTATTGACACACACATATATATATATAAAGTGACCCAGACATGTATATATTATATATAATCTCCATGTAGATATTACAGTGAAATACATTACTTTGTACATAATATATATACACAGATATATTTATATATGTTATGATATATATATACACAGACATACACACACACATACACACACATCTCATGGTTTGATCAAATCCTGCTCCTCTTCTGTCTTCTTTTTGTATCTATTCATTCCCTAATAGTCCCTGTTCTATTCAGTAATCTTTTGGTAATAGTGGTGTTTTGGGGGTACAGAGTCTGACTGTGTACCCCAGGCTGACCTGGCGCTTAAGACCTTCCTATATCAGCCCACTGAGTGCTGGAATTATAGCATACACAACCATTCCTAGCTATCAAGTTCTTTTCTGTTTATGAGACAGGGTCTCATTCGCCTCAGATTCTCTAGTAGCAAAGGATAACATTGAACTTCTGACCCTCCTGCCTTTTCCTCCCTAGGGATGAGATTACAGATGTGTGCCACCATGCCCACATGTTGCTGGGGGTATATCCCTGGGCTTTTTGCACACTAGGGAACACTCTCACAACTGAGTTACATTTTCTGCTGAAAATGAAATAAGCTCCACTCTGTGTTCTACCTAAGGTCTCTATGATTTGAAGAACTGCTTTGTGTAGCATTTTAGTAAATGTTGGGGATTTGTCTTACAGATAATGACATGTGTTGTAAGGCATTTCCTATACCTTAGAGGATTTGGAAGGGATTTCTGAAACCTGGAGAGACTATCTTTGTGCTATAAAAACTCAGTAGACCAACTGTCTGAGTTGGCAGTAGTCATTGTTTTATAATTCCTCACAGAAGTCATGTGACAGGGAGATCTGCTACTAAACTCATTGATCCCAAGTCTACTTCAATTAAAAGTCAAATGTCGGGGACAGAGAGTTGGCTCGGTGGGCAAAAGCACTTGCTGACAAGCCTGGTGACCCTTGGGACCCATATGATGGAAGGAGAGAACTGATTCTTTCAAGGTGTCCTGGACCCTCCACATATGTACTCTGGCAAGTTCATTGCCACCCTCCACCCCCACCCCCACCCCTGCCAAATAAATAAGCAATAATTTAAAAAAAAGCAATATTTACCAAAGGAAATTTTAGTTTTCTGTGTTCATTTAGGATGCTATCTGCACACACATCCTTGGTATTCAAATGAAAAGGCCAGATGACCATTCTCACTGCTCAGATGTGTTGATAAATAGGGTTATGTCGCATCTGCCATTAATGGAATAGTTGTGATTTTCTTTCCTTTGAAACATTTTTAACCCTTGGGCCCAGATGTTTATGAAAACTTAAAACTTTAAAACTATATTTTGAAGGCAGAATATTAATATCATATGCTACTATACCTATTTTATGGGCTGCTGGGATCAGACCCAAGAGTTTGCATATGCTAGGCAAGTGCTCTCCCAACTGAGCTGCATTCACAGTCCATAGGTAGCTCATTTTATTGGTAAACTTTAATGGAGGGGTGGGTCATGTATGCATGAGTTGGGGGCAGGAGATGGGAGATTCCAGGAATGGGTTGGGATGATTTTTTAGAATAGGGTCTACTTGTTTATGTGTCCTTATATGGAATTTCAGGATGTAGCATGGCATCAAATGGAAGTACCCAAATTTGCAAGGCTAATGACATAATGTCACTTTTATAATGAAGCAAAGGATAACCAACTGCCATCTTGGCCAACCATGTTGACCCCAGTTGGTTTTGGGTGATGTTTACTGTTTGAATATGATGTTTTATGTCCTGATGGAATCAACCATTTCCTCCCTTTTCTTCCTTTCTTTGCTTTGTGGGGAAGGGGTGGACAAGGTTTCGTGTAGCCAGAAACTTTACACTTGCTAAGTAGGCAAGTGTCTTAGATACTTTTCTATTGCTGCATTAAATAGTGTGACCAAGGCAACTTAGAAAGGTTTTGCTTGGGGCTTAGGATTTCAGAAAGTTAGAGTCCATGATCATCATGATGAGGAGTACAGCAACAGGTAGTTAGGCACGATGTTGAAGCAGCAGCTGAGAGCTCACATCTTGAGACGGAACTACCAGGCTAGTGAGAGACTAGGAACAGAGTCTTTTAAAACATAGAAGCCCACCCCAGTGACACACCTTCTCCAGTGAGGTCACACCTCCTAATCCTTCACAAATAGTTCCACCAATTGGGGATCAACTGTTCGAATATATGAGCCTTTGGGGTCCATTCTCATTCAAACCACCATACCAAGGATGACCTCGAAGTCCTGACCCTCCTGCCTCCACCTCCTGAGTGTTGGAATGGTAACCACATCCAACCTCATCACCACACCTGGCTTGTAATGCCCTTTTACTTATTTACTTCTTAAAGGTACCTAGAATATGGCGTTTTCAGGATTGGAAGATGAAGCTCTCTCATTGCCTTTTAAGAAATGCATTCCCTAAAGGAAATGTATGTTATTGATCTGGCTAACTATGAATCAGATTACATTGAGAACACCACTTTCAGGGAATTGGAAATAGTTCAATAATCCCCCAGCAGACTACAATGTGGTTGCACAAGTTCAAGTCAATAAATAAACAAGAAGGGGTTGGACTGAGGGTTCAGTGGTTAGGAGCACCTACTGCTCTGGCAAAGAACTCTTTTGGTTCCCAGCACACTCATCGGGTGTTCACTGTAACTCCAGCTCCAGGAGCCCAATCACCCTCTTCTGACCTCTGCAGGTCCTGCATTCATATGTACGCACACACACACTCATGCACACAGTTAAAAATAAATGCAAGCCAGATTAAATTAATATTTTATTATGTTTTATTTTGTGTGTGTTTGTGACAGTGAGAGGGAGTCAGAGAGAGAGAGAGTGAGTGAGAGAGACGGAGACAGAGAGACAGGGACAGATAGACAGCATGCCTGTGACGATCAAAAGACAATTTGGGGAATCAGTTTTCTTCTCCCACCATGTGGGTTCTAGGGACTGAACTCAGATGCTCGAACACAGCAGCAAGACTTTTCCCTCTGTGCCATCTCACCAGCCCTAAATAAGCGCAGTTTTAAAGACTGTGTTCTACTTTCATTTCTGTTGCTGTGACAAAACACTCCACCAGAAAGCAACTTAGGGGAGAAAGGGTCTACTTTTAGCTCCCAGTGCCAGGTTGCCGTCTGTTATTGGGGGAACTACAGGCAATGGATACGTGAAGCAGCTGGTCACATCCACAATCGAGAGCAGAGGGAAATCAGTGCATCGTGTCCACTTGCCTCCTTGTGCACATTCAACTCCTGCACTTTCGTGCAGTACAGGGTCCCTTTCCTTGCTAGCTGCTGCCCATCAAGGCCTGGGTCTTCCCACATCATTTGACTTCATTAAAGCGGTCCCCCGCAGGCATTCCCACAGGTCAGCCCAATGTAAACAAGCCCTCCCCAAGACTCTTCTCAGGCTTAGTTTGTGCCAAGTTGCCAATTAAAGCTAACCATGACAAATACCCAAAGTGTTCTAGTTGTCTCCCAAAGCTAGTGGCTTTATCATGTGGTTTATGCTCTGGGGTGAAGACAATTTGAGTTATCTTAAAAGAACTCTGTGTATGCATGTGGGAGTATGTGTGTGGATGAACATGTGTGCATATGAGTTTGGGTGCAAGAGAGAACATGTGGAAGGCAGAGGATAATTCTGCTCAAGGATGCTCAAGGAGTCATACACTATTTTCTGAGACAGGGTCACTCCCTAGGACCTGGAGCTGTCTGAGTTGGCCAGTCTGATTGGCCAGTGATCCCTAGGGATCCTCCTGTGTCTGTCTTTCCTATGCTAGGATTACAAGTACATCCTGCCATACCAGTCAGGCTTTTAAAACACAGGTTCTGAAGGTCAAATTTGGATTCCCCACACTTGTAAGGTGAGTGTTTTGCTGACTGAGCTATCTCCCCAGTACTTGGCATAGAAGATCTTTAAGAACATTTTGCCATCTGACTCACCCCAGCCCTGAGGTACAGGGACCATCATAGAAGAGGGGGCAGAAAGATTGTTTGGGGAGGAGTAAAGAGAAACTGTGCCTTCTGGACATTACAGGATGGTTGCACTCATAATCTCAATGAAGCTGTGGTTGCCCGCAGAAGACCTGGGCAAGGTTAAGCCTGTGGATATTCTAGCAGAGGGTGGGAAGGGGGTTCATTAGACCCTACCCCTAACTGAGGAGCTGTGGACAGTTGATGGCTTCCGGGGATGGAGAGTCAATTTTCTTTAAGTGGATGGCTCGTACCCAGGAGCGTATTTGGGCAGCACAAACTGGAGTTGATCGGTTATTTAAAAAAGCAAGAGAGAGCAAATCTAGGGCAGCAAGAAGGCAGCAAAGTAAGGGGGAGGAGTTGGAGTTAGGGTGAATATGTTTAAAATACGTTATATGAAATTCCCAAATAATTAGTAAAAACATTTTTCTAAAAGAAGAACATTTTGCTTCTTAGGACTGGAGAGATAGCTCTGCAGTTTTTTCCCCAGCACCCATTCCCGGTTACAGGTGGCTCACAATGCTCTGTAACTCCAGGTCTGGGGGATCTAACACTCTGGTCCAGCTGCGTAGGCACCTGCCCTCACAAACACCCATTTCCATCCCTACATAAACACATGGGGGAGAAAAGTCATTGTTTTTAAAAAGAACATATTCTCCTTTTTGTGTCAGTGGGAAAATGAGGCTTTGTAGTTGAGTCTACATCAAATAAATCAGTGTATTGAGTTGTAAATCCTTTTATTTCTATGTGATTGCTGCTCCCCAGCATGGATTTAGCCATCGCTGGGTTGTGGAGTTGGCTCTTAAGGTTCTGCTCTTTGTTAGAAAGGGAACGACGTGAAACCAGTTTCTGCACTGTATGGTTTCTGTGGCTTGTACTAATGTAAACAACACAGTCACCATAAAGAGGAAAAATCACCAGTGGAAGATAAAGCTAAAATACTAGTTGTGTTCCAATCACATTCCAGTCCCGCGATAAATTGCATGAAGCCAATAAAGCAACACTAACTGAAGATATTTGGCACAAACCAAAACTGAAAGGGTAGCCATGATGTTATCTGCTGCAGGGGCATGCCTCCCTGTACTTAAGGTAGTAAACTATCTGGGAATAATTTTCACTTACTGCATATTCCAACTGAAAGTCCTTTCTAGTGTTCCTCCCTCCCTCTGCTCCTCCCCTCTTCCTCCACCTCCACCACCTCCTCCACCTCCACCACCTCCTCCTCTGTCTCCTCTTCTTCCTTGTTTTGTATTATTTGTTTGTTTTTGAGACAGGGTTTCTCTGTAGCTTTGGAGCCTGTCCTGGAATTTGTTCTGTAGACCAGGCTGGCCTCGAACTCAGAAATCTGCCTGCCTCTACCTCCTGAGTGCTGAGATTAAAAGCATGTGCCGCCACCACCTGCTTCATCCTCCTTTTCTAAGGAGGTAAGAAGATAATTCCATGTCTCCATAAACCATGTCTCATTGAATGTGCCTCTGATCTCTGGGAACCAATAAATCACCAGAACCATTATATTGTTCTAAACTTAGTTTTGGTATTTTGGGTTTTTCCCCCCCTTTAAATTTGTACTTGGTCAATGGATTGGAACTGGATTGGTCCCTGAGCCCCAACTCTTACCAGACATGTACAGTCTTTCCTTACTAGGAGTTTATGCTATATAGGAAGTTGGGATGAATGAACTTTTCTTATAGTAAAGAAGTCCAAAGAAGGAATACCTGTTGGGATTTTAGATGTGAACTCGTGTGTGTGTGTGTGTGTGTGTGTGTGTTGGGCTAGTATGGAAACCATTACATGCTAGGCACATACTCTACTGCCTAACCATACCAAAAACCCTCACTGGGAGGTTCTAGGCAGGCCCTCCACTTCTGAGTCACCCCCAACCCCTCACCAAGGAGATTCTAGACAGGGGCCTACTACTGACCCAGACTTCTCCAGACCACACTGGAGTGTTTTGGGCAAGCCCTCTGCCACTTATTCATGTCCCCAGTCCCTGGGAAATTCTAGGCAGGTGTTATTCCCCTGAGCTTTGTTCTCAGATCTTTGTTAAGTACTTAACTAGGAAGATAGAGTTTTTGAGATGATGGGTGATTTGCCCAGGTATACTGGACTTTTTTTTTCTATGTTAATAGATCTTTTACCTTCAAAAGAATGTTCCCTTGAGCCTGCAGCCCAGAAAGCAATCACGTCTTTAAAAGGATAAGAATTTTAAAAGTTAGATAAAAATCTACTCAATGGATTACCACAGCAACATCCAGGGAGCCATACAAAGTGTGAGCTGTTGTTTCTTGATTAAAGCAATGGCGGGGTCATGATTATTCTCTTTCTTAAGTAACTTGTGTATTTTTATTTTTAATTGGCAGGTAAGAATTGTAGTGTATTTATGAGACACAGTTAGGGATATTTTCTAGAAATAATGACAGCAGAAGAAAAACGATGTGTCCCTGGGACGTACATAAGCCCCGTAGAGCAGACAGAATGAACCTGCCATTGCTTTAATCCAGTTACATTTTGACTGCTCAGCTCATTAGCAGAGCTGTTCGCATTCAATAACGGAGCTGCGTTTTGTGCCTTGTTTGGAAGGCAGTGTTCTCACACGCTGCTCGTGGGAATATAAATCAGAACATGCTTAATTTCTAGAGGACATTTTGGCAGTATTCATTGAAAGCCTTAAAAATAAGCATGTAATTTACTTGTAGGGATTGATTCTGGGAAGATAATCATGATTTGGGTAAATGTTTGTTCAAGATGCATTGTTTGTAGTAGTAAAAAAAACTTTGAGACTGCCTTTAAATGTATGTGTGTGTGCACACTTGCATACCCGTTTGCTGGTGGGGGGAGGGCATGCCATGATGTACATATGGAAGTCGGAGAACAACTTGTGGGAATCAGTGCTCTCCTTCTACCACATGGGTTCTAGGGTTCAAACTCAGGTCATCAGGTTGGTGGCAAGCACCCTTACCCACTTGAGCAATCTCACCCGCCCTGGAAACTGCCTTACTGCCTCAGAACTGGGGAGTGAGTATGCTTTAATACAAGGCAAAGGGGAGCACTGTATGTGTGGGGGTTATGATACTGCTATGGAAAAACATAGATGAAATGCTATCTAAACAAACAGGTTAAAAATAGTGAGATCAGGGCTGGGGAAAGTGGGGATCAGTGGGGAAAGTGTTTACCATGCAAGCTTGAGGGTCTGAGTTCAAATCCCCAGAAACCACATAAACCCAGGCATGGTAGTATGCCTTGTAATCACAGTATTTCTAAAGTGAGATAGTAGGTGGAGACGGCAGGATGCCCTGGAGCTCACAGGCCAGTTAGTCTTGCATGCACAGCAGAGAGGGAGCTCACAGGCCTGCTAGCCTTGCACACGCAGCAGAGAACAAGAGATTCTGTCTCAAACTAGGTAGAAGGTGAGAGAACATGAAGATTTCCTCTAACTCTCACATGTGTACCGCCTGAAATCATCATACACCCACATGGGAACATGCACTCACACACCATACACATACGCACATATCATACACACACAAAAAATCAATAGAAAAGAACCCTTCTCAATCGAGGTGGGATGGAAAGACTACCCGCTGAGGTCTTCCTCTGATTGTCACCTGTGTTCCGTGGTACATCCTCCTCCATTCACACACAACCAGGCACGGGCACCTCATACACATACAACTCATACACACACGCATCTCATACACACACACACACATACACACACACAAAGATTTTCAAAAGCAAGAACAGAATAATGTCCTTTTTTAATCTTAAAAATGTGTGCATTTAGATAAAAGCCAGAAATTAATATATCTGACTTAAATGAGGTTGTGTCTCATAGAGGTACTGTAAGTGACTTATTTTTCTTTTTTCACTTGTGTATATTTTCCAAGACAGATCTAATAAATATGTATTACTTTTGTAACTAGATAAAAATATGGCTTGAGAAAGCCCCTTAATGAAATTCATGTATTATAATTAGCCTGATGTGAAATATTATCCTTCCCTCCATCTTTAGGCAAGAAGTGGGTTGAGGCGGCCCATTCCCTCCTTTCCTGGTCTTTGTTTCTCTTTCCTGGCCCCAGCAGCTCCAGAATCCTTGGCTGCCTGAGGCTCTTTGGACCTAGGGTCTTTTATCTCTTTCTTTGATCCCATGGGGATCACATCAGTTGTCTTTGTGAAGAAGGAGCTCAGAGGAAGGCTCAGAAGCATCTCCTGATACCCAGTTCCTATCCCAAATCTGAACCTTCTTTTCTGCTTTATTGTCTTGAGGTTTGATGGAAGTATGGAGTATATCTTTAATGGTCTGCAAATCCCCTTTGAGTGAGACAGTCACTGAACTGCGTGAAGAGACATTCCAGGTCAAAAGCAGTTGGGCTCAAGTCCAGATTTCTCTCTGTAGGTGGAAGTTTCTGTCCTGCAAGTGGCTCCCAAGTAACTACAGAGAGGCTTAATATTAATTATAAATGCTCAAGCTTGTTACTAGCTAACTCTTACATTTTAAATTAACCCATATTTCTTGTCTATACTTTGCCACATAGCTTGGTACCTTTTCTCAGTATGGCACACCCATCTTGCTTCTCTTCGAATCTGCTAACAACTCCTCTGACTCCACCCTTCTTCTTCCCAGCATTCCCTTAGTCTGACTCTCCCACCCAATCTCTTCCTGCTCCGCTATAGAGCAGTCAGTTATTAACCAATGTTAGTAATACACATTCATAGTGTACAGAAGGATTATTCCACAACATCTCCCTCTGTCTCTTTCTGTCTTTCTCTCTGTCTCTGTGTGTGTGTGTGTGTTTGTGTGTGTGCACGCGTGCATGTGTCCCTATCTGGGTGTGTGTGTGTGTGTTTGTGTTTGTGTATGCGTGTGTGTCCCTATCTGGAGGATGAAATTCAGAGCATTGCACATGTTAGGTAAGATACTGCTGAGCTACATCCTCAGCCCTTAAAGTCCAGGTTCTTTGTTTTATTTATATGTATGTGAATATGAGTGCAGGTGTCTACAGATGCCCAAAGGGGGCGTTAGATCCCCTGGAGTTGTAATTACAGGCAGTTGGTGGTCATTTGGTGCTGAGAACCAAACTTGGGTCCTCTGGAAGATCAGGATGTGCCTTTTAATTGCTGTGTCAATCTTTCTAGTCCTTATCTATTTGTTTGTTTGAAACATGTTCTCTCATTGAACCTGGAAGTTGATGAGTAGGCAAGGCTGGCTGGCCAGTGAGCCCCAGGGACCCCAAATATCCTAGAGATGGAGTTATGGGTGGTTGTAAGCCACCAATCTAGGCACTGGGAACCTAACTGTGGTCCTGGCAAGACCCTCAAGTGTTTTTAATCACTGAGCTATGTCTCCAGGCCCTGGAGCATTTGTTTTACAAATGTTGTGATCTTGCCTACAGCATTCCTTCTGTTTGGCCTGGTTCCATCAGCCTCCCCCACCCCCACAAGAATGTCTGTGACATCACAGCCTATATGTATCTTTCCTTTCCTTTTGGATTCTTTTCCTATATAAGTTAGCTTGATTCAGGAAATAACCAGGATAGCTAAAAAAATAAAGTAATTATATTTTTATTTATTATAAGGGGAAAACTCACAAAACAGGAATGAGAAGT
>LOJH01027825.1:0-10125 GCA_001685095.1 Ellobius talpinus
AACACTGATGACAACTTATGCTGGAGAGGTTGTGGGGAAAAGGGATCACTTCTGTATTAGGTTTTAATATTACCCCTAGAATGGTCTTTATTTTTAGCTGTCTCTTCTCACATTCCTGCCCTCCTTCTCCTCTCCTTTCCCCAACCCTACTTCATTCTCCCATTCTAGGTCCCCACTCATTCATAACTATCTATTCTATTTCCCCCTTTTAATAAGATTTGTCCTTCTTAGTCCTTTACCCTATATAACTAACATGTGTTGTTGTATAGATTGTAGCCTGGTTAACATTGACTTAATAGCTATCCACATATAAGTGAACACATCGTATTTGTCTTTCTGGCTCTGGGATACCTCACTTAGGATGCTCTTTAGTTGTTCTATCAATTTACCTGCAAATCTCATGATGTCATTTATTTTAATGACTGAGTAATATTCCATTGTGTAAATGTACCCCATGTTTCTTTATCTACTCTTCTGTTGAGGGATATCTAGGTTGTGTCCAGTTTCTGGCTATCACAGATAGAGCAGCAGTGAACATGGATGGACAAGTGTCTCTGTGGGAGGGTGAAGTGTCTTTGGGTATAGCTGGATCTCGAGGTAGATGGATTCTGATCTCCCTGAGTAACTACCATATTGATTTTTGTAGTGACTGTACAAGTTTGCACTCCTACCAGCAATGGACGAGTGTTCTCTTTGCTCCACATCCTCATCAGCATTAGCTGTCACTTGTTTTATTGATCTTAGCCATTCTGAGACGTGTAACATGAAATCTCAAAACAGTTTTGATTTGCATTTCCCTGGGGACTAGGGATGTTGAATATTTCTTTAAATGTTTCTCGGCCATTTGAGCTTCCTCTTTTGAGAGTTCTGTTTAGATTTGTAACCCATTTAAAAAAATATATTGTTTCCTATTTGTTTTTAGTTCTTTATTTTAGACCTTATCTCCCTATGATATGTATAGCATAGCTGGTAAGAATCTTTCCTCATTCTGTAGCCTACCACTTGGTGATGGTTTCCTTTTTATATGCAAAAGATTTTCAATTTCATGAAGTCCCATTTATTAATTGTTGATGTTAGTGTCTGCACTAATGTTTCAGAAAGACTTTTTTTTTTCCAATGAGTTCCAGGGTATTCCACACTTTCTCTTCTATCAGGTTCATTGTATCTGCTTTTCTGCTCAGGTTTTTGATCCATTTGAAGTTGAGTTTTTTGCAAGGCAATAGATATGGGTCTATTTGGATTTTTCTACATGCAGCTATCCACTTTGACCAGCACCATTAGGTAAAATGCCATCTCCTTTTCCAATGTGTGTTTCTGGAAATGCTATCTTTTTTTTTTAACCAGTCTGTGTTTCTGGTTGTGATTTCTTTAACACAAACCATGTGTTCATAGGTGTGTGGATTTATGTCTGGGTCTTAAGTTTCATTTCACTGATCATTCTGTCTGTCTTTACAGCAATGCCAAGCTGGATTTTCTGTTTGCTTGTTTGCTTTATTTTGGTTTGTTTTTAGCTATAGTTCTGCAGTACAACTTGACAGTGGGGATGGTGACACCTCCAGCAATTCTTTTTTTTTATTCAGTATTGTTTTACTTATCCTGGCATTTTTTTTGTTTTTCCACATGAAGTCACGAGTTATTATTTCAAGGTATGTCAAGAATTGTGTTGGAATTTTGATGGGGATTGCATTGAGTCAGTAGATTGCTTTTGGTAGGATGGCCGTTTTTACTATGTTAAGTCTCTTGATCCATGAGCATGGGAGATAGTTCCAATTTCTAATATCTTCTTCAATTCTTTCTTCAAAGACCCAAAGTTTCTATCATACAAGTGTTTTCACTTGCTTGATAAGAGTTATCCTAAGATTATTTTATATTATTTAAGGAAACTGTGAAAGGTGTTTTCCCATGATTTTTTTTTCAGAGTTTTTATCATTTGTATATAAGAAAGCTACGTTTTATGTGTTAATTTTGTGTCCAGCTGCCTTGCTGAAAGTGTTTATCAGCTGTACAAGTTTCCAGGTGTAATTTTCAGATCACTTATATATATATATATATTCTATCATTTGAAAATAAAGATACTTTGACTTCTTCCTTGTCAATTTGTATCCCCATTGATTTCCTTCAGCTGCCTTATGGCTCTAGCTAAGATTTCAAGCACTATATGAACAAGTATTAAGAGAGTAGGAAACCTTGCCTTGTTCCTGATTCTAGTGGAATGGCTTTGCGTTTCTTTCCATTTAAGTTGATGTTGGCTATGGGCTTGCTATAAACTGCCTTTATTATGTTGAGGTATGTCCCTCTTATCCTTAATCCCTCCTGGACTTTTATCATGAAGGAGTGCTGGATTTTTTTCAAAGGCCCTTTTTGCATCTAGTGAAATGATCCTGTGGGTTTTGTCTTTTAGTTTGCTTATATGATGGATTACACTATTTACCAATATATTGAACCTTCATGGCATCTCTGAGATGAAGCCTATTTGTTCACAGTAGGTGATCATTTTATTATTTTCTTGTATCCAAGATAGTGGTGGGGAGAATAATTGGATTTGGAGAAGAGGAAGGATAGGTGAAAGTTGCAATTGACCTATTTGTTCCCATGGTCCAAGTGGTCTATGGGTTCCCAGGGAGAGCCTGCTGGAGTGGAGGTCTGGGATAAAGCAAGGAGTTGCAGAAAGGAAGTTTGGAGGGGAAGATCTGTGTGATCAATTGGAAATAAGTGCAGGGTGGGAAGGGAGGCCAGAGAAAGTTGTCTGCTACAGAATTGGTGAGAAGACTGGAGGATTGGTTTTGCAGGAACCAGAGTAGAGGTGAAGATTTGCAGTTAACCTACCTGCCTCTGTGGCTGGAGTCTGTAACGGTTTCTTTATAAAACACCCAATTTAAAAACACCAATTTATCAATGAGCAAATTAAGGGATGCTTGTACAGAATTCATTGGGACCAAAATGAGGAGGAAAACATGTGAAATTTTGGCTGAACATGTGCATTTCCCATATCTGCCAAGGAACTTGCTGGCAAAGAGCGAAATGCCTGTTGGACATGGAGGCTGGCCTGTTGCCCAGTGCAACTGGCCCACACCTTGTTTGGCATCACAGATGGAAGATTTTGTATGCTCACAGGGCCAATGGATGGTATTTCCACACAAGTATTCTTGTAGTCACCTCAAAAGGTTTCTCTTCTTTCAAAAAGATAAACGTCACTTTTGATAAGCCAAGTACAGTCTAGGGATTAGCAGCAAAATATCAACAGGGAGTGTGTTAGAAGTGCGAGGTGTCAGGCTCTACCCCAGATCTTCAAACTCCTTTCTAGACCCCCAAATGACACCTTCACTCATCATATCTTGAGAAGCACTAATTTGTACATTTACCATCACATCTTCATCCTGCCATTATCCCTCAAGTGCTGGGACTACAGGCTCTACCCATGTCAGTCTTCAGACAAACTGAAGTAAAGTTGGAAATCTCCAACCTTGAAACATACCATATACTTAGGAACCAGTGTTCAGCCCCATATTTTCTGTGCCTGCACTGTAAGGAGATTGCCTGTGAAAATCAGGCCAGAATTGGAAGTATGACTGCATGTCACCCATTCACCACGACCAAGTTCTAGGTCTGCTTCACCTCATTTCCTGTGTTGTCTGCTACCTGGAAGCAGAGAACTTCACTTCAATATGGCGGTTGCAGCCTTGAGGTGAAAAAGAAAAACAGTCACCATTATAATAATCAGGTTTTCCAGGGAAAGTTTCTTGTGTAGTAGGATAGAGGCATCCATACAGAAGGCACGGGGACAGAGAACTGAGAGATGGAAGCTGCAGTATGGTAGACATGTGGTGCATAAAAACATTACTCTTAAAGCAAATGAAGGGTTTAAAAGACAAATAAAGTTGTTTCCAGATGAGATGCCCTGAAAAGTTAGATGTCCTTAAAGTACAGTTAGTGTATGTTCCCCAACTGAGTAGGAAAAAAATGTTTGGCCAAACCCTTTGTAATGATAATGACATGGGTGCCTGCCTACATTCCCCATCTCATTATTTTCTGCAGGGTTAATGTTAAAAGAGTAGGAGTTTTCTCTATGACTTTTTTCTCTCTTTTTCTGGTATTGCTTCTTACTTTGTGAATTCTGACTTTCCTGCCAGGTTGTACAGGAAAGATGTTTAGAAGGAATAGGTGAGACGAACAACCCATGTCCAGTAACCATGATGAATTGATTACTACCCTGGTGAAAAGGCTGTGTTCTTTATGCTAAAATATTTTAAAAATGGCTTTCAATGTAAGTTTTCAGAACTCTGTCCAGTCTCTTGGCATTTGAAATAGTACCAACAATTCAAGTACAGCGGTGCTAAAGAATGACGAGTTCATGGGTAATTTGAATCACAAGATTTCAACAGCTCAGTGGAGCTGGGCTCCGAAGAGAACAGAGCAGGCAAAAGAAATGCCGACCTCAACCATAATGAAGGCAATCAATCCATCATGGTGACCAGCAAACAAGCCCGTGTTAAAATGGAGCTTCGTGCCTCCTGTCATGGTGACATATTCAATTAGGCAATATTCTATTATTATTTCTCAAATTTTGTGATTTAACAAAAACATTATTGAAACAAGGAGAAATAATTCTAAACACAAGCAAAAGAAAGCCCTTTGATCAGAAGGGTAATAATGAATGTCTTTCACAACCCCTGACAAGTAAATTATGAATGGTGGCAGGAAACCTCTGTAGTGCAACGGTAGTTTGAATTTGTTCTGGCCATCGTGGAGGTGCCGGGGACTTAGGAATGTGTGTTGAACTGCTGTGAAGGAAGGAAATGACTTTATGTTCCTTTGAAGGCTGATTGCTTTTAGAGTAGAGTGAGTCAGGTTAGGATGCGGTTCTTCCCAGAGGAGACCTTTATGAATAGTCTTCTTCCGACTCTTCTCTGAGGCTGCAAGAAGGGGCAGGTGATTTAAACATCCTGTGCTTTACTTCCTAACTGACATTTTCAAGTGACTCATTTTAAACATGGGACATTTTACCAAGCTATTGTCCCAAAATTAAGCGAGTTTGTACTACATATCCTGGAGGACAGAACTCAATATTGTGTGCAGCAGCATCTGAACTTGAAAATGTTGAGAATGGTTTGCACAGAAAACAGGCCTAAAGTCACATGTACCATTTCTAGTACTTTCCTGACAAAACCAGGAAGCTCAGACTTCAAGGTTTTTTGATCTCAAGGGTTGCTGATCTGCAAATAATGCAAAGGAGTAATACTCCTTTGGAAATAAGTATGACAGTTTCTCAGAAAATTGGGAGTCAATCTACCTCAAGATCCAGCAATACTACTCTTGGGCATATACCCAAAGGATACTCAATCAGGCCACAAGGTCACTTGCTCAAATATGCTCATAGCAGCATTATTTGTAATAGCCAGAACCTGAAAACAACCTATATGCCCCTCAACTGAAGAATGGATAATGAAAATGTGGTACATTTGCACAATGGATTATTACTCAGTGGTAAAAAGCAATGACATCATGAAATTCGCAGGCAAATGGATGGAACTAGAAAAAGCCTGATTGAGGTGACCCAGACTCAGAAAGACAAACATGGTATGTACTCAATTGTAAGTGGATATTATATGTAAAGCAAAGACTAACAAGGCTACAATCCACAACCCCAGAGAAATTAATTAAGAATGAAGACCCTAAGAGGGACACATGGATATCCCAGGGAAAGGAAATTAGGTGAGATTTCCTGGGCAAACTGAGCCTGAGAGGGTGCAGTAAGGGGAGGGGATGGGAAATGAGGTCGTGAGGTAGCATGATAGTCAAGGGGAGAGAGGGATGGAGTGGGAGAGCAATGATAGAGAGATTTTGTAGCGAGTAACACTATGGGGTTAGGGAGAAACCTGGTGCTAGGGAAATTCCCAAGAGTATACAACAACGACCCCAGTTAAGACTCTTAACAATAGTGGAGAGGGAACCCGAACTGGCCTTCCCTGTGATCAGATTGGTGAATACCTCAACTATCATCATAGAACCTTCATCCAGAAACTGAGAGAACCAGATGCAGAGATCCACAGCCAAGCACTAGGCTGAGCTCTGGGAATCCAAAGAGAGGAAGGAGGAAATATATGTGGAAGGGAGGTCAAGATCATGATGAAGAAGTCCACAGAGACAGCTGAACCATGCTCATCGAAACTCAGGAACACTAGACCAACAGTTATGGAACCTCCATGGGACCGAACTAGGACTTCCATATGTGGGAGACAGTGGTGAAGCTTGAACTATCTGTGAGACACCTGGCAGTAGGTTCACTAAAGTCTTTATTTCCCTCGTTCAAACCATCTATTGAGTGATTTATTCATATAACAGTTCTTAAAATCCATTTAAGCCAATATTTACTAAATCTACATATACACATTGTGCATTGATATGTGGAACTATCCTTTGGGCTAAACTGCCACCATTTTCATCTGATCAGCTATACCCATTTGCAAAAGATCACTACTGCTGAATTGGTTGACGACTATCACCATTCCTTCTTATGAGGATGGGTTGCATGGTTCATGGGACCCACACCCTAGTATCTGAGCATCCAAGCAATCCTCCAAACCAGTTGTATGAAACTCTGCCCTACTTAGACATGGCCTCCAGGAAAGGCTAATGTGTAGAGGTAGGAAACAAGCAGGTGAAGGGGCTCCATTTGGGCTTCCATGGAGGAATCATAATCCATGCTGAGTGAAGACCTTCCAGTGTAGCTGATTTAAGGCTGCCTGCACTACTGCCCATAATCATGCATCCATTACTATAGTAGTATATTATTTATGTTTCAATAAATAAAACTCTTCTGGATTGGTTGCTTTGTTTTTTTTTTGATCTTCAGGTTGAATCCCTATCTGTCTCTGGATTTTTATTATTCATACTACATATTACTCTGAAGGAAGCCTAATAAACTCATTGGTTCTTCAGAGTGCACTTTGGTACTTCAGGTTGTTGTTGGAAACTTAAGAGGAAGGGGTAGACATGTTTGTGTCTCCATTAGGGAAGGAATTTTAGCAACAGCCATAAACTGTACTACACACAAAAACATATGATATTGTAATATTAAGCATATGTAATAATATTAAAATGAACTTGCAATGGCTTGGAATTTTCCATATGTCAGATATTGTTTCTTGGTACTGTATGTATGGTAGGCCATATAATCTCAGAATGACTGCATGAATGAAGAGCTATTACACTACCCATTTTACTGATGTGGAGACTGAAGAAAGGAGAAATTGAATTTTTGAGTCTAAAATTCACATGCTGTTGTGTAGCAAGGCAGGAATTTGAAGGTGTATTTAAGAGACACTGTAGTCCGTGCTTTGAACCATTTGATTCTGATCTATATTGTTTAAGGTGCGAGGTGGACGTGTATTTATAACACAATTATTGTATATTTGTAAAATGGAGGAAATATAGGGTACAGAGAAAGAGACAGCTTTAATTTCAGTACAAATTTTAATAGCAGGTGATTCTTTGAAGGCTGTATCCTTAAAGAGTTTGTAGGACTTTGAGAGAAAGTGACAAAGAATCTACGAAGTAGATGGTTGTGATAACTTCAGACCATGACCAAGAGACATAGGTACAGATGGCCAGTGGTTCTAGGACATTGTCAGGAAGCTGGTGATAATACAGAAAGCTTCAAACATAAAAAGGTGAGAAGAAATGCTCAGGACAGTTAGGGGTACACCAGAAGGATGCCAATAGTTAGATCTGCATTGTAGGGAAATCATTCCAGCAACATTTTCCAGGTTGAACTGGAAGGGCTAGACCCAAGAAGAGTAAAGCATTTGAGGCAGCATGATATAAAGGAGTATCTGTGTCCATCAAGAAATGGTTGTCGCAGGAAGAAATGCCATAGACCAGCTATGTTCAGAGGTATGCCTAGCAGTGTATGGTGGGGACCAGGACATAACAAGTGTCTGCTTTTTGTCACAGACTGCTAATTTGGGGAGTCTGTTTCTGATTATCTTCCAAATTGTGCTTCTTCATTTTATGGGACAAGGACGTTGATACTCTAAATAAATGATCTGCTCTGCTGCTGGCTTCATGGCTGGCCTGTTTTGTTACTTAACAGCTATTAATGGATATTTTTTGTTTCACCAGAACCTTGCTGTGCTGGCTATCCCTTGTGTATTATCAAGTGCCCTTTTCCCCCTAACAATTAAGCCCCAAAGATAACAGGAGAAAAGTAATATGCGATTCAATAGAATCTTTGCAATATTTAAAGGTCTAATATTAAGGGCTATATTGGGTTATTGAGCATTCAATTAAAGCATCTCAAGTGTTTAATTTAGGATTTTCCATAGGACAGGTATTGTTTGTTAATTAGTTAATTAAATAACAAATGATTATTGAAAACATGCATTAGGATTAAGCAAGCTGCAAGAGAGATAAAGATATCTCCAAGGCAATTAGCTTACTGTAATTTTAATGATAAATGTGTAATTAGACTCTTATTCTAAAGAGATTGCTTAGAATGCTTTTGCAAGCATTAAACAGGCATGTAACAAGATACTTACTTATATAACAAGCAAAATATAATTCTAATTCTTATTAAGCATCAGCCCGTGTGTTCAAATGATGCATACTTTGCTAAAAGCAAAAATTTTACAAGTATTAGTACTTATAAAAATATAATCCATTAAAAGCTTATGTAACTAAATTATTTTAAAACCAGATTTATCCCCAAGCCTATTTATTTCCCTTCTTAGACAATTACTGGAGCCTCTCAAATGAATTATGACTCAGTGTGCATTTATGCATTTATGCATCAGCACTTGAGAGGATTACTAGGCACATCACAAATCCCCACCCCCACACCAGCCCAGTGCCTACTTGCAAAGAATCAAACAGTCTTCTCCAACAGGTCTAGAACCTTCCACAGTTCTGGCACATAATATTATGTACACGTTCACACAGACTTGAATGAATGCAGTCAAGAAGTGTAGATGTTTCTGATGATGTATAAATCTGTTTATTCTGCTTTATTGTAGCCCTGGGATGGCATCTCTTCAGATGCTGTTATGGATTTACTATTGGTAGCTAGCAGCCTGGTTGAGTAGGGCTGGGGACCAGCATAGATTATGAGGGCCATGGAAATTACATTAGTGATAATCAGATTAATATGAGCAAATAGTTAATAAATGTTTTTCAATTATTACCATAATTTAGACTTTTAGTAGTACTATAAGGATGGTTGCTATGGCTCATCATCAACCCCAAACTCATTTCCGAATTAGTATGTTAATGGTATCAACAGTGTGAAAACTGAATCCAACCAGAGTATTTAGGGTTGGAGTCTTTGGAAAATGGTTAGGTTTTTGGTGACTTAGTAACAAGAATAGAAACCAGCCATAGACACAGACACAGTGTCTTGGGATGTCACCAGAAGGCGCTCACTAGAACTGTGTTGGTTGCAGAACCACACCTGCAAGCCTCCCAAGCCATGTGCTAGATCAGCTCTTTTCTTTATGGGTTAAGATTGCATTATCCATTTCCTTCCAGTGGCTAATAAGGGACTTGTGGAAGATTAGATATAATTAGAGAGAGTTAGCCCTGTCCGTATTTCCAATGGAGAATCAGAAGGGGTGTGGTCATAGACAGGATTCACTTGCCTGTTCAATAGTGAACCATATGTTGTGGAAATTTAAGTTATTATTTTCAGTTTTTGAAATTAAAATACAATTACACTATTTCCACCTTGCCTTTTCTCCCTAACCCTCCCCCTTTGCCCACTCCTTGTTTCTTCTTAAATTCATGGTCTATTATGTTCATTTGTGTTTATTTTGTGAAATCAGGAGTCCCATTATTTGATGCATAGTTATTCTTGTCACATCCTTATGATAATTTTTGTTTAATTTTGGTTTAATATGAAGTGTTCTCTATATTTTCTGGCTAATTTTGAAGTTTACTTAATCTTATGTTAGAGTCGCTTTTTCAGTTTACATTTGATTTGACTTCCCTGATTTAACCCTTAATCTATTGCCAGTAAAATATGTTTCTTGGAGACTACAAATACTAGATTTGGGGTTTAAATTTTTTTAAGTGTGTGTGTGTATCAGAGAGAGAGAGAGAGAGAGAGAGAGAGAGAGAGAGAGAGAGAGAGAG
>LOJH01027826.1:0-15339 GCA_001685095.1 Ellobius talpinus
TATATATATATATATATATATATAGAGAGAGAGAGAGAGAGAGAGAGAGAGTAGTATGCATCTGTGTGTGTCTCTGTGTGTGTGTGTGAGTGAAGTATACACATGTAAGCAAGTGCCAAAGCATAGCAATTGGCAAGTCAGAGGGGAAAATCTGTTGTTGCATTTTTCCAAAGATTTGTTTGTTGCTCTCATGTGCTGGGGATCATGTCCTCAGCATATAGTGTCTGAAGAACATGAATATTTGTTATCTGAGACTTAGCACTACTGAAGAAGCATTTCCTGGTAATCTGACAAACATGTAGGTCATTAAGTTACATTAGAGAGGGAACTACAGTGAGAAACAGGAAAAAGAAATGGGAGTGAACAGAAGAAAAGGACACAGAGAAAGAAACAAATAAAAAGACAGAATGCAAGTGATATAAACTATTAAATGATGAAATGAATGTTCCCACTG
This sequence comes from Ellobius talpinus, assembly GCA_001685095.1. Classification (NCBI taxonomy): domain Eukaryota; kingdom Metazoa; phylum Chordata; class Mammalia; order Rodentia; family Cricetidae; genus Ellobius; species Ellobius talpinus. The sequence goes on from LOJH01027826.1 coordinate 455, forward strand.
AGCTCAAAGAAACACAAGCTATTGCCTTCCATTATGTAATTTTACAAATGCGCTTTCACAGAGTTAACAGAAATTTCACTGTAGCTTTTTAATTTTCTCAACACATGAAACCAAACTGCACAGTTTTCTGAAAATAGCTTAATTACTTATTTCATGATTGTGTGTATGATGTATGTCTCTGTGTGTGTGTTGTTGTTGTGTGAAGGTGGTTGTGTGAATTTCCTACTCAGAGGACAACCAGTGATGTTGGTCCTTGTCTTTTACCCTGTGTGAGACAGTCTCTTGCTGTTTGTTGCCTGTGTATCATAATTTTTGTATCCTGATTTCTGAGATGTCTCTGGTCTCTGCCTCCCATTTGCTGTAGGAGCAATAGGAATACTGACATGCAGTATCCTGCCCAGCCTTCTTCGATGCAGTATCCTTTCCAGCAATATCTGGATTCTGGACCCTTGAATTAAATGCTTACACCAATGTGGCAAGTGCTTTCCCCAATGAGCCATCTCTACCTTTTATTTATTTATTTTTTGATAACATTTTATTTCTTATCATGTGGCTATTAACTGTATTAATGGTCAATGCTTTTGTAAGCCAATATGTGGCAGTTTTTCTCACCAAATTCATCACTCAACTACCTAATAACTTCTGGAAATACTTCAATTCATTGCTCAACTACCTAATAACTTACAGGGAATCCCTCAACTTAATTCATCTCCAACATTAACTACACAGCATTCGCTCAGACTGCACAGGGTTAAGTTCTACAAGCCTTTCTCTCCATCAGACTGGCTATGGAAATGCTATTGAGTGACTGACAATAAAGTTGGAAGCTCGCCTAAATTTTTTTTCTGTTTCAAAACAATTTTCTAGAAAAAATGCATATGTACAAAACTCGATGAAAACTTTAGTTACCTGAGGCTGAGTACCAAGAAGAGCAGTGACACACAGGCCATGATAGCGCAGGGCAGCTTTGTTATATGTGAAGCTTCTGAATTCTCTGAAAACCCTACTATCCATCTTTGCAGCACCTGGACATGTTCACCAAATTCGAAGTTCCTAGCTTCAGTGTTTCTGGGCTTTGTATAAACTGCATCATGTAAGTACTGAGAAAAAAATGGAGGGACATGAAAAATTCTCAGGGCATGAGAAAGAAAAGAAGTTTTCAACCTGGAAATCAGCAGAAAAGCAAGAATTCCACCACAATTAATAACTTCAGAAGGCCCTTCTCCCTTTGTAGCTGTAATGCTGTAGCACTCCATGATTCTCACCAGAAACCCTATTATTAACCCAAATGGTTCTGGGTTAAAATTTATTAGATTATAATCCCATTTGAGAGCTCTCTGCAGTCACCTCACTCATCTCACTTATTGGAGGACAGAGAAGAGTGAAAGGGGGTGTCTTAGCAACCTTTAAAGAGATCATCTGAGAGCTATCAAAATGGTATATGTGGCTAAAGCAAAGACACTTCATTGCTTCTTACTTGAGCAGTCTGTTTTCATACTTGAGTATATTGTTTTCCACAAGGTTCTTCTTGTCGAAGCCCAAATCCATACTCTTGGACATTTCTCAGGTTCTCCTAAGCAGCTCTCTTTCTTTAACTCTTGTGTCTAAGCTTATTAAAGTATCTTTAAGAAAATCTTAGGTTGTCTTTCTTAACACAGCTCACCCTGAAATTCTTTTCTGTGTTGGTTTTAGTTTGGCCTGAGTGAATGTTCTTAAGAATCCAGGAGATTAGGAGTTATGAGACTGCTTAGGGTAGGGTGACAGAGCTGTGTCTCTGTGCTGTCTCCACTGATAGTATCATTAAGTCATTGGCTATAGGTACCTGAGTTAATTGTCATCTTGTCCCTTTTTCTGCAGAGGATAGGTATGAGGCATTCTTTTCCTCAGGTTTCTCTGGCAACATGCTTCCAAAAGGTTACCTAATTAGAACAAGCTCAGGGGTGTGTGTATGTTTTAAATACACATATCTTATTCTTCTCACCTTATTATACAGGGAATTCAAAAGTTTTACAAGCTAGATACTAAAACCAGGCAGGAATTTCTTTTAATCATGATACTTCAAACAATGATGAGCTAAGTAGCTAATGTTTGCCTCTATCAATTTACCTCATCATATACATCTATTCCCAAACTCTCAGATGCAGTCAGCAAGATGGATTAGTATAAACAACATAGTAGAAAAGGGGAACAGACTTCTGAAAGTTTTCATTCTGTGATTTCCATGTGTGTCCTAACATATTCACACATGCTCATGTGAGCAAACACACATAGACAGTAACTAACTAAATAAATGAATAGGAAATATTTAACTTTCATTTGGAAACAATCATATCTGGAATTTTCTTTGGGTTGCCAACCAGATACCAAATAAAGAAATAGAGAATTATTATGTGTTATGAATGCTTGGCCTTATATTCATCTTGTCCCACTAGCTCTTAAAACTTAAATAAACCCATTACTATTAATCTACATTCTGTAACATCCTTCTTCCTCCAAGATTCCTCACATCTCTTTTACATGACTTGATTCCTCCTCCTCCTTCCTCTCTCTTTTTCTGGAAGTCCCACCTCCTGCCTAGCTACTGGTCATTTAACTCTTTATTAATCGGAATTAATTAGTAAATTAATTTATTAATTAATCAGAAGGTGCCTTGTCAAAGGCACATCTTCCCAGTGTACAAAAAGATTAGTCTATAACAACCAATCATTGTTGGAAGGGCCACTAGTTTCCCAGCTGCTGAGCAGCTCAGACCAAAAATAATCACACAGATACCATAGTATTTACATCACTGCTTGGCCCATTAGCTCTAGCTTCTTATTGGCTAACACTTATATCTTAACTTAATCGACTTCTAGTAATCCATGTATCACCACATGGCTGTGGCTTACCAGGTAAAGTTCCCAGCATCTGTCTCTGGTGGGGTTACATGACTTCTCTCTATCTCTGCCTTCCTTCTCCCAGCATACAGTTTAGTTTCCCCCACCTATCTAAGTTCTGTTCTATCAAGAGGCCAAGGCAGTTTCTTTTTTCACCAGTGGCATTCACAGCATACAGAGGGAAATCCCACATCAACTCCCCTTTCTGTTTAAATGGAAAGGAAGGTTTTAACTTTAACATAGTAAAATTACATGTAACAAATCAGGTGTCAAGAGTTATAGTTATTGTATTTATATCTACTTTATCTTTTATCATAACTAAGGAAAACTATACCTATAATTATAAATTCTTCAACTCCATCAAAGACTCCAAAAAGATGTAATATTACCTAAGTAAAGAGGAAGTGCATTGTAAGCAACTTCCAAAACTCTAGAATTTACAGAGACATCACACTGCCTGGACAGTCATCCAAAGTTCTTCTGTATCATTGGAGCATCCATCCTACAGGCCCATAGTGTTCATCAGACTTTTCCATGAAGCAGGAAATTTCAAAGACAGTTCTACCTAAATTGGCAGATTGTCAGTCACATTTTTTTTCTGTGTCCTGCAGAATGTCTGGCAGTCTCTTTCATGAAGCAGGAATCCCAAAGGATCATCTCACCTTTAGGAAACTTCATCAGTTATTTCTCTGAGGGTCCTGCATGTCCAGTTCACACATCATATCATCAAACAATCCAGGCAAGAACAGTTTCTTGACAAATGGCTAGCAAACTCCATAAACAGCCTCTTCAGTGTCCATCTTCCTCTTGAAGTAATTGGTGTCCCCAGGAGCAGATATGTCTCACTGTCATTAAAAGTCTTAAGTTCATAAACATTTTAATGGCCATCTTCTGTAGTCTTTGAAAGGTTTGAAGAATACCTATCTATCTGGAATACTTATCTGTCTATCTAGAAAATCTAATTATCATGACTACAAGCTTGACTACTATGGATGACTCTCTATTTACCTATATTTCTTAATTTTGCATTACATTTTTAAATGCACTGCACAAACACCTTAATCAAGAGCAGAAATATGCATATAATAAAACTGACCTAAAATTTATATCAATAAACCAAGATCTCTACCAATGTGAATCTCTATAGCATATCCCCCTTTAAATGTAAACAAATATCTATAAATAATCATTTAGGGAATTTTGGCATAGTTTTCTCCAAACTGCTTCCTGCATTTTGTTGGATAAAGTAATTTTTGGGGGGCGTTCCCAGCGATCGTTCTGGGGTCTTGCTCCATTAAACCACATTAGTCTGGAAGTAATCCATAAGTTCTCATCCTCTGCTGAAATAAAAGACAAACCTCTTTTCCAAAGCAACATATCCTTAGACTCAAATTCTGAAATGAAGATACCTTTAGAGTATATATTCTGGTTTAGTTTAACAGTCTGTACAATGAAATGTCTCTCTGTACTTAGCTCATTAACAATAAAAAATTCAAAGAAAACACAATAATATACATAATCCAGACTCTCTGTGAATTTCCCATCTTTACATGGCTTATTATTTTATTTTACTCTATTACATTTTAATATTTATTATCTTTACTCCTTTAATCAATTACTGTCTGTATTCTGTCTCTTTAAAGACTTTACTTTAAAAAAACATTTACTTCTTTTTATAACTCTCTATAACTGTCTTTTTCTTCTCTCTCCCAAGCCTATGTATATCTAGCCAACACTGTGACCCATTTAAAGGTCGTTTATGTCTCAATCTGTTGTCCTATGATGTATCTGTAATTCTTCACTGTTCAAGAGTGCTACTTAAAAGGCTAAGTGCTTCTTAAAAACACAAACTGTGGCACTGCTAGCTCAAGTACAGCACTGCCTGTTTGCCCCGCCCAGTCCAGCATGGTGGAGCTGTTCACTGCTTCTGAGAGCCATGATCAAATTCCCATTTTTAGGCATACAGCCAGTCTATGTTGCCATTAAGCAAGTTGTAGCACTCTGCTTACAAACCCCATTTAAATGCTCAGCTTCCTGAAAGAGCCAGAGATTGCATTGGCAGCATGGTCCAGAAAGCTGACATTTCAAAACTGCATTTTTTTCCTGCTATTGCTAAATCAGGAAAACCTCTCCTAAAGGAACTGTGGCAAGACACCAGTTGAAAAAAAAAGTGAGGCTAAACTTTGTTTTTCTAGTGTCTAGAATTCCTTTCCAATCCCTCCAAGTGTATTTTAGTTGGCCACTTGGGCACCAACTTGTTGTTGGGAGGGCTGCTTGTTTCCTGGCTGCCTGGCAGCTCTGACCCAAAATAATCACACAGAAACTATATTATTTCTATCACTGCTTGGCCCATTAACTCTAGCTTCTTATTGGCTAATACTTATATCTTATTTTAACCCATATCTAGTCATCTGTATATCTCCATGTGGCTGTGGCTTACCAGGTAAAGTTCCCAGTATCTGTCTCTGGTGGGGCTACATGGTTTCTCTCTAACTCCACCTTCTTTCTCCCAGCATTCAATTTAGTTTTCCTCACCTATCTAAGTTCTGCCCTATCAAGAGGGCAAGTCAACTATTCATTCACTAATGGTATTCACAGCAGACAGAGGGTAATCCCACATCAAACTGTATGAGCAAAAGAAACTGTTTTCCCACAGTTCTTTTATGAATCAAAATCTGAGAGTTATTCCAAGTTTTTTTCATAATTTGAAAGATCACTTGATGTCTGGCAGGCCACTGTCATCTAGGGCGCATACAGGATGAGGTAGAAAGGAGGAAGAAGGAAAACTCTATGCTGTGTTCACAGGTCTACCTCTTGACAGATCACAGGCATGTGTGTGTATTTGACAGGAGTCATGATTTCGGCATGCACACTGATTATTCACATGTTTTCTCTTTGTGGGTGATTTGTCTTGTGATAATATAGAAGTCCACATACTCAGATAACTAAATTAATTTCACTGTTATACTCAACCATTTAAGCGTTCTTGTTTTTGAGCTTCTTCTTACTTCTCACAAACTAGAAAAACAAAAGCACACTGATTCCTTTAAGGGTTATTCAAGTAAAATCTTTCCAAATTCAAATTTTTTCCAACTGAACTGCTGCATCAATGTGCATTTCATTTGTTTCAATGACATCGAGACACATCAAAGATGTGAAATGGGAAGTTATTGTTTTCCCAAAATCTATGTTTTCTCCAAGCAGAGGAGAATAAAAGGAATATTCTTTGTGTAAAATGCTAATATTTTCTGATGGATTGTAAAGCAATCACTACTGTGCAAACAGGCCAAGAAAAGAAACACTTGCTCCATTCTTCTAGGTATCTGTGAGCCTGCTTGGTCTTGCATCCTTATTGGATTTCGTTTCTCTTCTCAGGATAGTTATAATTGAAACCTGATTGATTATTAAGACAGTTAGTAGGCTTCTTCTCATTGAGTTGGACACTGGTCCACATGATCAGTTTTGGATTCCTCCCTCTATATCCCTAGCAATACACAAACTTTTAGAAAGGGAAGGTAGAAACACCATCCTTAGAGAGTGAAGTGCCACATGACAGACAGGAGGAAGCATCTCAATTATGACTCCTCAAGGTTTTAATATTTTATGAAAAGTTGGACACAGCAATGGTAGACTCTAGGAAAAGCCATTCATTTCTAATAAACACAAGCATGGTTATTTTGTACACTTATTTTAAAACTTTATACTGACTTTCACATGACTTCAGTTAAATTAATGAGATCTGAGTTACATCTGGATGAAGACATGATGTTCTGAACTCCCTAAAGATAAGGAGACCATAAAGCCTATAATGAAAAATGAGAGATGGAAATGGGGCTCTTCCAGTGAGACAGAGCCATTCTTATCTCAGGTAAGTATCATTCAGGAGGCTAGGGTCAGTCAAGAGCCGAAAATCTGATTCTGTTCTGTGAACTCTCTGATTTTTGCCACATAAAATTGAGAATGAATTTCATAGATGATGGAAGCATGTTTCAGAAGGAGGATTTTATAGATAAAAGTTTAAAGGGGGGGTTTATTGTGGAAGGTAAACAAGCTGGCCTCCTGTGTGAGGCATCCTGAGTGAGGTACAGCTGTGAATCTTCATCTAGGGTTAGCAAGACTTTACCAGGCTGAGTCAGGGAAAGTAGCCTATTCGTTCCAGCTGGGCCAGCCACAGCTCCTCAACATATTTCCATGCACCTCTTTAGCTCTGGGACTGTACTGGGGGTTCTTATATTCCTCCAAAGGCCAGTAATGTATCTGATCACACAGAGCTTCCCTGTATGCATGAGGATGCTCTGTAGATGGGGAAATACAACAAGCAAGAAGAAAACAAATGAAACTCTCATGAATCCATAGCAGACACTAGCGCCCTAAACATTTCTGAGTTTCCTGGATTCTGGCCAGGACAAAACTACCAACATAATCAAAATATTACTGGCCAGGAGAACTGTCTATTTTGAGGTCCTTGACCAACTTACCTGACAAGTTTTTTCTCTTATTCTCATCAATGTTTACCCTTCCATTTGGAAGTTAAGAGATAGGTCTATCAGTAGCTAGGATAGAAGACCAATCCCTCTGCAAAACTAATACACATGAATATGTGTTAACAAAATTAGATGAATGACTGTCATTTTAATGAGATGTGTACTTACAGTCCCCAAAGGTTCCTTCCTCTTCTTTATACATGGATCTGATCCAAGAGAGAAGAGTAGATAAAATGACTAAGTTATACAGGGATCAAGGAAGGTTACCAGTTTCTTTGCTGACTCAAATTTCCAAATATCCTTTGACCTATCAGCAAGTGCATCTCTGGTGGAGCCAGAGATACTCAAACTGTCTAAGCTGAAAATATCCCTGGTTCTGCCATAATAGCAAGAGGCTGGAGATACCAAAAAGGGGGTCTGGTTATTCTTCAACTTTTTTCCCCTAAAAGAGTTCCCATTTCCTGGAAACCTTCTTTAGGATGTACCTGATACTTTGTGGTTCCTTGTAACCTGGAATGGAAACTGCACTAACATCATATCTCCCCTCTTTCCTCCATCCAATAAAGCTTCACTAACTCCATGGTTCAGCCATGTGCTAATCCCCAGTCCATGTTGCTGTGCAGAAGCTATGCTCCTTTTCCCTCTCATGGACTCTATACACTAAAATATGTGTTACAAAATCTCATTCTTCATGGTTTGTGAATTTCATTTGTTCAATTCACAGGACAAAAACAGAAATCCACTTACTCAGGGTGGCTTTGGTGACTGGAATTTCTGGATCTCTAGACTCATGAGGCAAGTACAAGGGCCAATAAAGTCTCCATCATTCTCAAGACACTGTGATTTTCCCATACCATCTCAACTTAAATAATCCTCAGTGACATCAACTCCTGGCACATCAGAAAAGTGATTAAATTCCAACATGAACATTGGAAAGGAACAAACTTAAAACCCTGAAAAGCAAGATACCCCTTTTCCACCTAGAAAAGAAATGACATAATGTTCATGGTGTAGATCTGAGCTTAAGGCATGAGCAGCGATTTATGGAAAAGGTTCTGGTTTTTCTATTTATCCACTATATTAAACAAAAGAAAAAAAACAATGTTTAATATGTGATTTAAACAAGTAAAGTAGATGCTGATTTTCTGCTTAATGAACATTTTATATAATGATCATGGACATTGAATTTCATGTAAATGTCCAGGAGCAGAGAGAGTAAATTGAATGTTATAAATGATTGAATACACTAAAAACCAATATTTCCTGCTGCCTTTTTTCTCCAGGAAAAGAATCATTTTTGACACTAAAGAGTAGATCCTTTTTTCTTGTAAAACCATTACATTTTAAAGTAAATAAATGCAAAATGCTTTCAATTAAAAAGGAAAGAAAGGAAGAATAATAGGTTGAATTTTCAGATTTCATTTTCTGCATTTCTGCTTCCTTTTTTGGTGCAAAATACTATCAATTTTCCTGTAGCAGTGTATCTTGGTCCTGTTGTAACTTTGGTACTCCACCATCCTCTCTTTCGGTACTTGGTAGTGGCTGCTACTTACATCATTCCCCTCAGCCATTAAGTGTGGCAAATTTGTATCACTATAAGTTGTCGATACATGATGCATAGCAACACATGTGTGGTAACAGCTGCCCCGAGTTATGATATCCCTGTCCCCATTTGAGGTACTTAACTGCAAAGAAAAACATGTTTGACCTAAAGAATACCCTCTGCTCCTGGAGTGGAGGAAGGAATCTCGAGTGCATGGTGACCATTCCTTGAACCCTGCCGGGGTCAGGTTACAGTCCCTTCACAGCCCCCTCCTTATTTGGCGCCATGGTATAAATGCCAGCCCCAGCAGAACAATAAAGAAGCTGTTCCACCTGAACCTCGTGCTCTGTGCATTCATTCCACCTGGACACCCTCCGCTGATTCTTGGTTTCCAGCCCGTGCTGGCGTAGCACACATGCCCTGTTATAGTTCACAGTCAGCCCAGATTGTTTTCTCTGTCTTGTTCTTCTTCACTGTTTCTTCTTTGCTCTATCTTATTTGTTCAGACTGTCTCCTGGTCTCTTTGTCTGTCTCTCCTCTCATGTCATCTCTCTCTGGGATGACCTTTTGCTATCCCCCACCTTCCCCAATAAACCTCTTGCATTAGTTCTGTCGAGTGGTGTGGTCACTTAGCTGCTCACCTTCACTGGGCTGCCAAAGTTATCCTTTCTGTAGCTTTATCATTACTTTCCTATCAATACTCACAGTAGGATAAAATTGAAGAAAATAAGTACTTTCCTTAGGTATTGCATCCCAGATCAGCCATTGTTTAGACCACACTCATCTGTAGCTGTGTCTGCCCTCATCCTCACAACGGGTTCTTCCCAGAGGTCCCAAGCTAAAGATTTCCTTTCTTTTTCTAGATGTCCTGGAATCAGAGACAGCCTGACTGCAAGAATGTTCTATGGATCTCATGGCATGGAACTTTCCACTTCCTCTGAAACGATTTTTTTAAAGGAGAGGGAAACTGCCACATGGGCCTGAACTCCTCAGGGCACTTAGCCCATGGCTGTTTTTGTATCTTTGTGAGTAGCACATTGCTATCTACACTCTCTACCTCTCTTCACAGGCACTGTCCCAGCTGACTCAAAGATGCTTTTCTCCCCATAAGGTGTTGCTGTTTTTAGCTGAAGTTCCCCAAAGAAGTTGCAACTGTGTGAAACATCCACCAATGTTAATGAGAACTGCAGTGGCCACTCAGAGTAGGAATGTGGGAAGCTGTCTTAGCCCTTATGTTATTCAATGCGCACCCATGCAATTCACGGTGGTTAGCATCCTTGGGAATTCTTAGGTGGATTCTTTTAGAATGCATGAACAGACCCAATCCAAAACCTAAGAAATTTCTCAGATAGCATCTGAGACCACCAGCAGAATTCTCCCTTCTTTACAGCTCTTTAGGACTTCTTTGTCAGGAGGATAGGAAATAAAGAAACCATATGACGATTAATATGTAAACTAAGGTTGTTTGCAGAAGAGGTCTAGGAGCCATTTCTCACTGCAGCATCATCTAAGAATGCAAGGCTGTTGGGAAAAAAAAAAGTCCTGAAACTAAAATCTGTAGAAGAGCTATGAATGACTGCACAGCAAGTGACAAGATGCTTTTTCTTTCCTCTGGGAGTCTTGCTCCTCTCTTAGAAAGCTCTTCATTTCTATTTCATGCTGACTTTGTGACAGGGCAAGACAATGCAGAAGTTTCTCCATCTTTCTGAGGTCATTTTACGTTTGGATAGAATTTGATCTCTTTGGTGGAAAGTCCTGTGAAAACTTACTGAACATTCTCTTCTAAGAAGCCAATGTCAAGATGGCCTAGCTAACTTATCTTGGCTTCTGTTAAGCTGCCAGCTTGTGCCAGTCCCCATTTCCAATTTACTGTTTAAACTTAACTTCTCTTTGTTGGGTCCAGGGTGGTCACCAAAGATGGGTACAGACCACCAAAGTCTATTAAACCAGAAGCAAACTTTATTCCAGAAACTAGATTCCAGGAAAACCAAAAGCAAACTTAAAAATATAAATAAATAAAAATAAATAAATAATAAATAAATAAATCGATCAATCAAACACCATGGGGCACCGAAGCTTCTCAGCTAGCTGAGATCAGACAGAGTTCAGGCTTCTGACACTGTGGCAAAAATGGGTCCACGAGGTCCCCTTCTTATAGTAAGGAATACCAAGCAAAAGGTCTGCATACATTCTTAAAATCCGGAGGTAAAACTCAGATACAGATTGCCTTACTTTACAATATTCATTTTTCAGTTAAACTAATGTTTTACCTAATCTATTGTCTTCCTTGGTACTTCTAGATAGTGTTTACTGAAGCCCTGTGCTCACCTTTGATGCTGCTCCTTTCCCATAGTAGGGACAATGCCTAACCCAAAGGTCAAGTGTCTCTGTCTCCCAAAGGTTAACTCAGCTCAAATCTGTCCTTGATCAAGGATGCCCAGGAAACTGTTCTCAGTTTGCAGAGAGAAGCTCAGGCCTTGTAAATAGAACAGCTAGTTGTTAAATTAAATGACCTAAGCTGATAGAAGCTTCTTAAGCAGCTGAGAAAATAGCTCTCTGCGAATGATTGATCCTTGATCTGCTGAGAAAGCTGTTGGTAGTTTGCTTAGGTTTGCAGCTTTATATGTCTTTCTTCCTATACCGTAAGCATCTAAATTCTAATATTTGTTGTCTATATTTCTATTTCTATATTTTCATTCTTATTTCTAGACTCTTCACTATTAACCTGCTTGCTTATGGAAGCCACCCCCAACCCTCACAGCTACTGAGAAAGATATTGGGATGTGTTTTTTGTTTGTTTTGTTTTGGTTTTGGTTTTTGCCTTTAAAAATCCCTTTACTCTAAGTGCTTACCACTATACTTAGGTTCCAAATGAATAACCCAGTGTAGTCTCAAACAACTGGAATAATGACTTCTATTTGGCTATATGTAAACTGTGTCCGATTGCTCTTCTCTGGTGGGCTTACTATATCAACTTAAGAGGCAGGACTTTTTCTCCACCTTCTCCCAGTGTCTGATGAGAGCTAGCCTGTATTGTATTTCCTCTGTATTTGAGAAAATTGTCCTTGAGCTGCTTTCTGATGTCTATTTCTAAATTCTTTCATGACTGAAATTTGGACCTCAGAGGGGCTTCAGTTTCCTGTTAAGATTTCAAATGTCCTCAAAAAGCTTTGATTTCTCACTTTTTTTAAATAAAGGTTTTCACATTGGAACATGTATTTGGGGTAATTTAAATCTGCATTTCCAGACTACTGACATTTGTTTTTGACTCAAAAATGAACTATCTCTACCTATATGCAGTCTTTTGTATTTTCTGTCATTTAGAAGGTCATGTTGCATGTGATCTATGCTTGTAATACTCCCGACTGTTTAAATATTGCATTTCATGCTAAATGTACCAACAAGAATAGAGTTGGAGGAAAATGCATGCAGTACATGCATTCCAAAAGGCTTAGCTGGTGAAGCCTCCTCTAATTGCAAGCCAGTTTAGTGTGCCATTGAAATGAGAATAATATGATGCCCCTGAAAAGGAAGTCAACTTTAATGCCCTGCAATTCTCTCTTCTTTCTGAAGCTGTTAAACCCTCAGATTCATTTCAATCTGAAAAAACCTCATTATGAAGACAAAGCAACTCTTCCAAAGAGGCTCCTAAATTTAGACCTCTACCCTTATAGCTGTTCAATCTTGTTTTTCCAAACTCTCTGGTTTTAATCAAAAGTTATTTTACAACTATCCTCCCTGCATCATCAGCCAAGGAAATAGCCTTAATTTATTAATCCTTTCTACATTTTAAAGACTTTTTATATTTAATTATTCACATAGGTATTTGGGTAGAACAGTATTTTCACATGAGGCCAGTCCCTGCCAAGTCCAAAAAAGGGCATCAGATCTCACAGACCAGCAGTTGTGAGCCACTCAAACTGAACTCAATGTAAGAGCAGTATGTATTCTTAACTGCTGAGTGGTCTTCACAGTTTCTTCATTAAAAAGGTACAAAATGTATAACAACAACATCAAAACAAAAGAAAAACAACAAAAAGTAGCTGATACTAATTGGTTGTCCAGTAAAGATGCTGTAAGATAAACTAACTTATTATTCTAAATGACATTTCTGTGAATTTCTATAGTATGAGAACTGCACTTACTGGTCATTAACATGAATGATAGCTATAACAAATGAGAGCACACTGAATTGTTCTTCAGGGTTGTTTCCTGGGCTGTAAATGAGTGATGATGCTCTAGCTTCAATATGAGAAAAGATTGACTCTTTTGGGATGAAAAACTCAGTCCAGGAATACAACTATGCTTTAGTTACTATTGTAGGAGCAACTAGGGGAATATGTTGCCTTGTTTTTTCACATTCCTTTAATTTCTGAGCTGCAATAAGTGCATTTGTTGGTTTAGATAGATCTACTCTGTCCCTTTCTGTTTCTCTCTGTCTCTCTCCTTTCCCTGCCTCTACCCTCACCCCCACCCTACTCTTCTCTCTCTCTCTCTCTCTGTAATTTTTTATAATTAATCTGTCTCTTCCTGAGGTTTCATTTACATTGTCATAGAGTGATGAGAAAACCAACCTGTCTATCAGCTTAAGCTTCTTCTCTCAAGGCAGAGCAAAGCGTAAATGAGAATTTCTTGAGAAGAAAATAAAAACTGTCTTTCAAGATCAACTGACTAAACTGGAGCACTGTTGAGAGGTTGGAATATTACAGGCCCATAGGCTGATAACCTTGTCTAAGTCTAGGTTTAGTTCCCCAAAAAGCCTTGCCTACCTGTGTGTCCAAGCTAACATCCTGTAACTAATAGACATTAACTTAGCAGACCACTAAGTTTCTTCCAACAAGCTTAAAGCTAAGAAAGTTATGAGCTATTAATTGAACTTCCCCTTTCTTGCTGTATCATCAGCTCTGAGGGACCTGTGAGTGTATTTTGAAGTTGGCTTAATTATAATTCTCTGTCTTGTTATACAACTCTGACGTTCCATGTTGGAGCATGGAACCTGGGACAATGGAGCTCAGTGTTTCCGAGGCAATGGCCGTTCAAAGTTGGATGGAGAATGAAGCATCCCTTCTTCCTTTTGTGGTGATAGCTGTGTTTGCATAGACAAGGTTGCATCCAACTTTCTTCTTTGCATCCCTGTCTTTGTTCTGCTACTATCACTCTCTTCATATATTTTTCCTAAAAAAAATTTATTGAATGCTTGGGATTTTGCCTGTTTCTTTGTATCTGTTCTTCACCCTTACAGCATCCTTCACAGAGAAAAACTTAAAAAGAAACAACAAAAATAAATTACAAATGAAAAATACAGAAAAGAATACTAATTAACAGACAAACATTTAAAAAACAACAGTAATAAAACATTTCACTCCTTTGTCTTTCCCACCTCTCCATGGCCTCTTCATTTGTCTTGGTGGCATTGGAACCCGCTTTTTTATCATGCAGAACACTCTTTTGTCCAAACACTTTCACTTGCAAATGTTTATTGTATATTGTGTTGCTGGTCAGGTTCAAGAACTCTGGCTTCTGGCACACCATCATCAATACTGGATCTTCACTGAAACTCCTCTCGGATATCCTGCTGTTTCGCTCAGTCATGGAGATCCTGTGGTTATGGTTCCATAGGACCAGATCCTTCATGTTCTCCCACCAGTCATAGATAACACAGATGTTGGGGTGTGCCAATTGAAAGCCCTTGTTATGTAGCTGAGTAGTAGCCAAGTCTGGGCCTTTGAGTATCCTACCCCTTCAGGTGAGGTGCCAATCCAGCTCTCCCAGTCCCCATGGTGAGTGGTGGGCTCAACCCTCCAATGTGTGATTCTCCCCAGATCAGTGAAGGGTGGGGCAAGCTTGCAAGGTCCTCATATCTCAACCCATGTTTTGCATAGGCTTTTGTGGTAACACAGGCAACAGACATCAACATAGGCCCCAGTTATAACAGAAAGAGAGAGAGAGAGAGAGAGAGAGAGAGAGAGAGAGAGAGAGAGA
>LOJH01027827.1:0-11757 GCA_001685095.1 Ellobius talpinus
TATAGGTGGGGTGACCAGAATAGGAGAATTCTGGGAAGAAGAAAGGCTCAGTCTTCAGTCATCACTGAGATGCAGAGGATACAAGATGAGAATGCCTCCCTGATAAAAGATCCAAGCCACATGGCTAACACAATCATTACAAATGTAAGATGTAAGAATTAGTTAATAATAAAACCTGAGCTAATAGGCCAACCAGTTTATAATTAAATGTAGACCTCTGTGTGTTTCTTTGGGACTGGAAGGCTGCAGGACTGGGCAGGACAGAAAACCCTATCAACAGGTACAGATGTACATGTTCAGACAGCTGCTCACATATGTGTGTGAAGGTCAGAGGACAACCTTGGGTTTTGTTCCTCAGAGTTGTCCATATTTCCCTGAGATGAGGTAGGGTCTCTCACTGTCTTGAAGCTCATCAAGTAGGCTAGGCTGGATGGCTGGTGAGCACTAGGGATCTACTTGTCTTTACTAGTGCTAGGATTACAGACAAGTAACACCATGCCTAGCTTCTTTCTCCTCTCTCTATTCCTCCTCTACCCTATTTTTTTCCTTCTTAACACGAGTTCTGGGGATTGAGCTCAGATGAATCAATTTTCTTTTAATAGAACAATTGGGATGTATGCAGTCAAAGCTACCTAGAGGCACACTTTTAAATTTTTTATGGATCATTCATATGGTTTGCTAAGGATTTTAGAGTATCTACTGTTGATGTTTTTAAACAATATGAGGAAGCAAGAAATTCTTTCCTCATAAGTCGTATGCCCTCCTTAATGATTTAGCCCTTACCTCCCTGTGCCAGTGATGTCTCTTCACTGAGGTGAATTTTATTTATTTATCAATGGTAAACTATGGAAATAAATTTTACCCTCTTAGAAATGCTTTCTTCTTAAAGAGAGTTTTAATCAATAACTTTTTATAGTGTGAAGTGGTTAAGAGTAGGGTTTTAATATGGGGATATAAGTTATCTGGTATATCTGTGGATTGGAATCATGATCCACACAATGCCCCTTCCTCAAAGTGAGAGTTTAATTAAGCAAATATGTGCTTCAACTGGGAAGTTTCTCATTCTTTTCTTTTGTTTTCATTACACCGAAAAACATCTTGAAAAGCAAAGAAAAGAAACTTATTCAAAGTGGTCACACTGGGCAAAGAAACAAAGAGATCCAATGATCTTCCAAGTTAACCTATTTTCTGAGTGTGGGGCAATTGTTTCATCAATGTCTCTGAATTTGGATGATTCTACAGGAATAACACTGAATTAGTAGCATGGGTTTTGTGTACCATATTCAGGTCCTATAATGTAGGCTTGTACCCAAATTGGTGATATTTTCATCATCTGTTTATGGGAATATACACCAGGTTCATCTACATTGTAATTTGTAAGTAATTTATGTGGGTATGTTTTGAATTGTGTAAATATGCTGTTCCATAGCCAACTCCATCCATCAAAATCAGCTCTAATGATCATTTCTAATGCCATCTGTAAATGTGTTTGTAATTTGCATAAATGCATTTACACTTTGTATCTTCTTTTTAAAATTTAAGATTTCTTCATATCAATGTGTCTGCCTTTGTTACTTTTATCTAGGTTATATTTCCAAATGAGTCTTCTACATTCCACTCACATTACCCTTTGGTAAAGAACCCACTAATGTAGAACCTCCTTTAACACAATGAATCCCTGACCAATGTCCTCTACAGAACAGATTCAGTATTTGTCTAAGATAGAAACCTAAAAACAGGACTGCAGAGTATAAAATGTGCATGCATTAATTTTATCAAGAACAACTTTCCTGAGTCACCCTGGCCGGTGAGGATGCACATTCTTTTCCGGGCATTCTCATCAGCATGGGGTATTACACAATCCCATCCTTTTTCTCCAGATTGATGAAATTATTTCATTTATAGGTTTGCTGCTGGGCTAAAGTATCTCTAGACATGCTAGTCATTTAAGTTTCCTCAGTTTGAATTGTTACTTGATGCCTTTTGCTATTTCCCTATTGAGTACCCTCTTATTTTTAGTCTTATTCCTAGTCATTTTCTGCAGTCTGGATGTTTACCCCATGTTTATTTTGCAGTGAAAGTAGTTTTTATTTGCCTCTCATTTAGTAAATCAGTGTTATATACTCTACTGACCAGAAGGGGAAAACAAGCACTCTAAGGCAGAGGATGGGTCTAAACTCACAGTGGTATAGGATGTTTACAGTGAACAATTCCTGTTTTCAGCTTTGGAATAGGCCATTGATTTTTCATATTACTCTATTTTATTTTCAAACTATTAAAATCTCCCCTAAGTTCAATTCTGTGAAACTCCCAGTCATACATAAGATATGGACTAGGAGTTTGTGGCTCGGGAATTAATCCTGATGCCATCATCCATTATTGATGGAGTGTAGACAAGCCATCAACTTCATTTTTCTCTTAGGTTTGCTTATTAGATTAAATTGACTGTTTGCCTTGTTATTTCTGCAAGGACAAAACAAAAAATTCCCATAAATGTGTTTTTAAAACCACAAAGCACCTCATGTCTGTTATTAGCTATCATAATAATTTTGAAAACATTGTTGAAAATTTTGACTTTAAAACTGCACATAGATTTAGCCCTCTTCTTGTTCCCTCCCAATTTCTTCTTAAAGAGGCTATGGGGTGACTCTATACTTTTGTCCAGGTATGGGACTAACATGCATTCTCATAGATTGTAACACTTTCCTGTGCATCTTTCATTGGATTAAGAAAGAAATTGCCTGTTTCTACATGCAAAATACTTTTCAATCTCCAAAAAACATTTTAAGAAAATCCCCTGTCAAAGTATACTGAGATGGCTCCATGGGTAAAGGTGCTTGCTACCAAAGCACATGACCTGAATCTAATTCCCAGAATCCACACTGTGGAAAGAGAAAACCAACTCCCACAGGTTATTCTGACAGGGACAACATAGAATGTGCATCCCATCACCTATAAATAAATTAAAATGCATAATATTGAACTATTTATATTAAATACCATAACAAAGATATAAAAGTGGGTGACATATAGTTAAAAACTTATAATCTATAGGCAGAATGCGTGTTGGAATTATTTGACTATCTGCTGAGTGATCTTGGACTGGTTACTTTATTATTTTTAAGTATTTATAGTACAAATAGGTATAAATAAATAAATAAATTATGATGCTTCAGAGGATTGGTGTGAAAAGTACATTAGCTAACACAACTAAGCATTAGATGTAAGTTTGCTGTTATTGTTTGGTGATTTTTTTTCCTGGGGAATCTATTTTCATTTATCCTAGAAGAAGGGGCAATGAAATGATTTCATTTAAGTCCAACAAGGTGGCCTACTGAGTTTATTGAGGCTTAGTTATAGTAGCATAAATGATGGGTTTCTTGCAGAAGCATGGGTCTCTTGAGCAGCTGTACCAAAGAAAAGTCCACTAAGGAGGGGTGAAAACTCACTAAAGTTGAACTGAGAAACTGAGTTTCCTATGCGACTTGGAGGCAACTCCACCACCAAAGACTTTAAAGGCATTAGATCACACAGAGCAGAGGACGAGGAAGTCAATCAACCAAAGTCAAGAGTGTATTGAATAGGCTTGGAAATTGGCAGGTGCAGAAACCAAGTGGACAGTCTGTGATACAGATGAAAAGATTCAACAATGATCCATTATGCACAAAGAAGCATCTGATACCATGGTCATCAATCTCTGAATTCAAGGTTTCCACAACAGACATAGGTAAGCAACCTTGTATTATACAATCCTCCAGTAGGTAAGGTTGCAGTGAGCTCAACAGGTTTTGTTAGAGACAAGAGCTAGCTTGAAATGTCACAGACATCAGAGAAGTATCATCAGTGTCATCTAAACAATCTATATCCTTGATTGAAATAAAATAAAAATTACTACTCATTATTACCATAAACATACCAATAAATAATATTGTAACTATATCTAGACTAAACAAATACAACTAAGTATGTATTTATATTTATTTTTTCTCTTATGCTTATTTATATTTTAAAACAATGCACTTAAATATGAATATTTTTTGAATTTCCAAGGGTTTTCTCCAAGAGTTCATTTATCAGAATGTCTGGAGTCATGTAGAGTCCATCCCTCTTTTGACTCCTAGCTTTCTCTTGATTGCTGTCTGTTTTCTGCTCTCTCTTGTTATATCCCTGTTGCTATTTGTATGCTGGGGCCTGTGGTGCTCATAAGAGCTACTGCACAGACAATTTCTGGACCTGCAATTGGACTTTGCTGATGCTTCTTGCATTTATTCTGCTTGTTCCCACTGCTTCCCTTCTTTCATTTTCACAGCAGTTTATTGTCCCTGCATCTCTTCATCTCTTCTCCCGGATTATGTTAGAATTAACAGACCAATGACCATGCTAGGAACAATGAGTATGTTCTGATAGAATCTGGGTTTCAAGGCTGGATAAGGTGGACACACACACCAGTTTCTGATAGAAATGAGCACAGCCATATGAATGGATGTGTGACGTGTTAATGAAAATTAAAATATGCAGATCTTCTTTCTCAGATAGCTACCATTTACCAGGAACTTTTAGATCTTTGTATTAATCATGTGCATGAGCAAATTGATGATACAGATATTTTCATCTTCCCATTGCAGGTAAGAAAATAATGTTGCAAAGATGTTCAATCAGTTAACAAAGTTAAAATGTGATGAAGCCATTCTTCAGACTCAGATCCATCTGATTTCAAAACTTCTACTTCCCTCCCATTTCATGTTGCCATGTATGATCAAGAGGTACCAAGAAGGAGGGGACTATGGGAAATTTCATGCATCGGAGTTCTACACACCTGGGTAATATTTGCCTCCCTTTCTTCACGGAGATGATCATAAGTATGTTCAAGAGGGGAAATCAAATTCATATTCAGGGTGTCTGGGGAGTGTTAATATGGAAGTATCCATAGGAAGAAGGCTAGGAGCTAAACAGGAAGATCAATTCCCAAAGCTAAGCGAGGCTTTTGGAAACAGCCTGGATATAATAGATCTTTACATCACTCTGTGTTGTCGGATGTTGGTCTAAGTCAATGATGGCTGACATTCTGTTTGCCTGACACTTACCATTCCATTATTTTCCCCTTGGAATACTCACGTGTCCCAGTTTTAATCAATGAAAACTTAAGAGAAATCTCTTTAGGTTAGGACTTCTGGGAAATGAAAAAGAAAATTGTGGGAGGGGGAAATCTCTCCTCTTTCCTTCCTGCTGCCTAGACGAATATGTAGCATTTGGGTAAATAACAGCCACCTTTTGACTATGGGACTATAAAGAAGTAAAATGTCCCTATGAAATGGCCACACCTGACACTACGTCTGGGTTTGGTCATGTGAAAAGTACTTTCCCCAATCAATCTCACTTAATGCTTAAGAAACACCATAAGCTGGTTAACATGTTTGTCTGAAAAGATCTAAAAACCTGGCAGATTAGCCCCAAGTGATAGCGCAGTGGCAGGAATGGAGTTGCCAAATGTTTCCAGGTGGTTTTCCCACTAATCCTTGAAGGAGGATTTGGACTACAGCCCCTCAGGGTGCTGCAAGGAAAATCAATTAGTTTGCCGAAACCATTTGTGTTTTGTTCAGAGAAGAGCTGGAGCTAGGCGAAGCTGAAAAGAGCACAGAGGCACGTGTTGAGACAGCATTGGAGCCAACTGCTGGGGAAATGTTTAGGGCACCAGGCAGCTCCAGAAACTCACTGGAGTGTGGGCTTGAAAATCATCTATCTGACAGGTTTTATTATTGTTCATTTTGAGAGATTTCATTCTAGGAGTTTGGTGCAAATTCCCTGGAGTTTGAAATCATCAAAATTCTTGATTCTACCTTCCACTTGGGAATGGTTTAGTTCTATTAACCCTGAAAGAGCCTACAAAGCTAACCCATTGTACATAATTAAATGCTATCAGGTGACACTGACCTAAAAATCAAAACACTTTTAAGTGCACTAAGGGAAGACTGTATTTCAGTGTTTATCATGTCCCCAAAACTATAATATATAACCTAATTTGACTATCCTAATATACTTATAAGACTATCAATAATTCATAAAGTGAAAAATCATAATTTAATGGAACTAGTTTTTAGCATAAGAAAAAGGAGGGCATCATTCAGAATCATTAGATTGTCATGAAACAAAAACAAACATGCAGACTATAGTTAATTCAAGGTTTTTCAGTTGAGTCAAATAACCTTCTTTTATTTATTATTGGAAAAAACAGTACCAGTTGTATAATTAAAGTTTTCAAAAATTAGTTAATTATTTTGAAATTGAACAATCACAACATTTGAAAATATCTCAAACACGTTCAATTCATCTGGGTACAGTATTTCTGATATGACTACTCCCTGCACTTCATACGTATTGAAAGTGTGTACCTCATTCAATTATCCCCAATCCCCGGAAGTATAATTCACATTTAACAAATGGGAATAAAGAAGGGAGATATTAGCATTATGCCAGTGCTAGAGAGCAAGGAAATGAAGAAAGCAAGACCCAAGTCCAAGTGCCCCTTGCTCAGACGCCCACTCCTCACCCTTGTCCTTACCTGTTGTTGCCATGTGCTTCTGTCTCACAGGTGACAAGAGAGAATACCTTTGGTTTTTCAACCCCCAAAGGACCCCTTTGCTAGATGAAGCATCTGTCAGATCATTGTTATCTTAGATGAGAACTTTATGAATTTCCTATTTTGCTCCTCAAGGGAGTTGCCTAGGGAGAAGAGAAAAGGTCTGCCCTATTTGTTGCTGGGTCAAGCTTTGGGGATCACAGCCTTGTAAGAAGAGTCATAGTTGTGTCTACTACACAAACCTCACGGCAGTGTCACTTGGGGGTGTGTGTATGTGCACTCACACATTTGAGCGTGTTTCTAGTGCTGGCCATAAAGCCAAGAGCCCACACACAGAAGGACTTGCTCTTCCACTGGGCTATAGGCTACAGCCCACCCCCATTCATTTTGATGGTTAAAGTCCTCTTTCTAGGTTCCACGATCGCTTCAGTGATGACCAGTGGGGATGACCAGTGCCCACCACTCTGCCTCTTCTGCTCGAATCAGTCAGGTTGGACACACACAGTCTTTGTCAAACCAGAAAATTTTTAGTAGAAATCAATTGTTTGATGGGTGTGGGATTCAGAAGACCTGAATTTGAGCCATCTTGGCTCCTAGTTAAGTGACTTTGAAAGTTTATTAGGATTCTCCAAGACTTGATTCCATTATCTAGAATGCTCTTCCAAACTGCCGTTCTTCTCTCCCTTCTCTCTTCTTTCCTTCTTTTCCTTGATTATTTATTTATTTATGAGACAGGATCTCTTTATGTAATCCTGGCTGTCCTGGAATTCATTATGTAGATCAGGCTGGCCTCAAACTCAGAGATCCACCTACCTCTGTCCTCAGAATCCTGACCCTCAAACTGCCTTCCTTAATATACAATCTACTTGAGGAAAAAATAAGTTTTTGTAAAATATAAAATAAATTTCCATGTAAATTAAATAGTAAGCAAAGATACATAAAATACATACTTGGTTTATAGAGGTTTTTTCCTTCTCGTTGTTAGATTTGTCAACCAAAAAATTACTATGATTCTAAACGTTTCTAAAACCCTAGTTTTGTTTCTGAGATATCTTACCATGGTCTGGGCAGATCATGCTCATAGCCTACCCCAATGCAAGGACCACACACTTTGAATAGTACTGATCTTTAAAACCAAGGCTAAACACATCCCTTTGGCTTGAAGGGTGGCTGCTAGAATTCAATGCCTAATATATGTGAATAGCTTGCAGGGATGCAGGACGGTGGTAGTGTATGCCTTTAATCCCAGCAGTTGGGAGACAGAGGCAGGCGGATCTCTATGAGTTCAAGGACAGCCTGGCCTACAAGAGCTACGTCCAGGACAGCTAGGACTGTTACATAGAGAAAACCTGTCTTGAAAAACTAAAAGAAAAAAGAAGTTTGTGGGAACAACAAATTCTGGCACATATGAAACATGACCAAATGTCACCCTTAGAAAAAAATTAAATCAGAATCTCTAAGGAAATAAAATTAGTACAGATAATGGGAGAAATGGAAGAAAAGGTAAAGTCTGACTGAAAGCCATGAGTCTGTTCTTAACAGTGACTTCCTACCTTCCCACGAAGATTCCCTACCTCCCAGTACTTGCTCATGCCAACTCCCCGTCTCCTCCCTCCTTATTCTGCTGTGGTAACAAACAGAACAGAAAAAAAAAAATTCCTGTTCCTCAGCATAACAGGTCAAGGTTGATCCACAACTCACCATACAAAGTAGAAGCTCTAAGCCTAATTCAGTTCATCTGCTGTTTGGTTCTATAAGCTTTTGGTATAAAATTCTTGAGCCAGAATGGTGATGAGCCAGCTCTATAGTTATTTGTTCTTATAAAATCTTAATGGTTCAGGGCTTAAGTTTCCTCAAGTATAAAATGGAGAAAAAGTAATAAAAAATGTAGAGTTGCTAAGGAGGATAAATAAGCTGATGTGTTCACAGCTGGGTGTCATACCTGGGACATAGTAAGCAACTTGACCAGTGAATGTCAGCTACCATCATTGATAGCATGTACGCTTTGGTTCACAGACTCAGGAGATACAGCTCATCATGTCAAGGAGAGCAGAGTGGAGCCATGTGGTCCATGGTGCCACGAGCTTGTAGCTGCTACTTCTCGCTTTAGCAAATCAAAACACAGACAGCAGAACCAGAAGCAGAGGCGCAGAATCCTGCCTCTAATAGTCTACATCCACAACCTCGACTCAATGGTTTCAGGCACTAGCTAGGGACTGTGTGCACGAGCCTATGAGGGACATTTCAGATTCAGACCATAATATGGAACTTTCTAGGTCCTTAAACTCCTCAGCTCCAGTGAGTCTCCGCAGAGCAGAAGTCATTGAGAGCGAGCCTTACAGAACAACTTGGCAGAGGCTCCTGCCCAGGAGAAACTCAGCTATGTGTTTCACCTAAGATTCCTCCTCTTAGATTCTCTGTTTGTATAAAATCTCCTTTTCTGTGAGTGATTGGCACCACAAATGAGCTAACCTCTTAAATGAAAACATTTCATTTCATTGTTACAGCTTGCCTATATAGAGACCCATCAGTTCACCTGAACATATATCCCCACTGGATCTTTTATATAGCATTTAATATAACCTCATCATTTTGATATCTAGATACACTCTTTCCTCACTGAAGTTTTACACCTATTACCTAACATTTCCATCATCCCAGGAGTGCTATGTAAGAAACCACAGCAAACCCAAACCACACAATAAACATCTCATACTCAGGCATGTGGTAAGTGTGCTAGAAGGTGTGACTGAGCTTCCGGCCTCTCTTGAACTTGCTCATACATGTGAAGGATGACTCATTGTACTCATTGTACTCATTAGGATGGTGCTCTAGACTGGCTATTGAAGGTCCACAGAAGGCCTTATTTGGAAGTGATGGAGCCTTTAGGAGGTGATGTCTTAGAGGAAGGTCTTCTAGTCTTTGGGAGCATGCTCTTAAAGGGGATCATGACTCCCTCTCGTGTCCCCATCACAAGGTGAGGGTCTTCTCTCTACCACCCATTCCTGACACAATGCTGCCTTACCACAGGTCCTAAGAAAACAGGACCAGCCAAGCATGGACCAAAACCTCCAAACTGAGCTAAAGTAAGTTAGTTTTATTCTTTTTAGAAGTTGATTGTTTTAGGTATTTTGCCATAGTGATAGGAAGATGGCTGAGACAGACAGTCTCGGCTAGAATGACTGTGGTGGGTTGGCTGTGCTGTGTGTCTTCCATCCCCTAGCAGGCTGTGGAAGATGTGTGTTCTTAGGGATGTAATACAGTGCAAGAGTGAGGATAAGCTCATCAGCTCTTCGCAGGACTCTGTTCACACTACATTTGGTAAAATCCCACGGCCAAAGTAGGTCCCGAGGCTGAACATAGAAGAGGCTGGAGAACATAAAGAAGTTTGATGGCAGTGAGCCTGGGCATTACATGCACCAACTGTGGATTCCACCTCCCATCTCCCAGTATTTCCTCTTCATTGTATCAGAACAGCTACTTGGTGATTCAGATTACCAAGTCAGAGTCATACAGGAAGACCAGATGCTGTGCTTGTCGATGTAGATGGAATATGCACTCAGGATTTGGTTTGCTCGTTTGTTTAATGGAATCTGCACTTTTCTGTCTCCTGCTGGGCAGAAAACAGACCCATTTTTAATAATGGATATATGAACATTTCTTGTCGAAATCCCTAGAATAACTCCTAATTCCTACTGGGACCAGTCTTCATCCCATGGTATTATGGTATTCTCAACAAATGAATTTAACATTCAAGAAATAATACTAAAATAACTACTTATTATGGTTAAATGCTTTTCTGGTAAAACCTGTAAAATATAAAATAAGCTTTCTTACTGGAGGTAGACTCTAGGGAGATTTCCTGTTTTAGGAATCTGATACCTTCCTCTATTTTCATTTAAAAAAAAATAAAACATTCCACTGTATTTTTCCTTTCTTGATGTGTTAACTAAGGGGCTGATTGGTAATTCCATTTTTTAAAAAATGGAATAAGTATTTTTATTTGCATAAAACTTCTCGGATGTTATCTTAAAGGCAAATGTGATGTCTGTCCCTCTGCTATCAGCTAACTCTTCAGGCAGTAGCTTTATGGAAGAGTTCCTAAGGAGTACCATGATTTCAGAGGGTTCTCACTGTAAGAGCAAACGTCATCCCCCTTATGTTATGAAGGTGGTCTCTGGACACGCCCAAGATTCTGCATGGAGGAATCTTTTGTTGATGAGAGAGTTGGGGTCATTGTCTACTCTTGATGGCAGTTGCTTTGGGCCCATTATTTGGGCTGAATAATGTTATCTGGATAATTCCTCATAAACATGTGAGGAGCAAAAAAAAAAGATGTGTGTAAAGGCAAGACTATGGTGTTGTGTAGTGCTTGTCTTCCTACGGCTGTGCCCCTGACTTCCCACTCCTGCACAGGATTAGGACCCCAGGGTCAGATAGGCTGGGTGTCAGTATTCTAACTATATCATTTACAAGTCCTGGAAATCATCTGAAAATTTGAAATTATTTTCATAAACTAAAGATTACTCATAAAGAAAACAAAAACATATTTCTTATATCTAGTTATGCTCAGTGCTTGCAAAGTCACTGTGATTTTTGTCCCCTACTTCGTCACCATTTGCTTTATAGCACAAGTTTCCAACTCTTAGTTTTTGTGCCTTTCTCTTTATTGTCACCTCAAGTCCCATAGAAGTTGCTTAACCAGAAAAGCCCAGAGGGGGAGGAGAAAGGGGAGAGGAAGGAGAGGGAAGGGCAGAGGGGGGAGGGAGAGCAAGAAGTAACGAAATCTTCGGTTTTACGCTGAAATTTTCTGTAAATATCTCTCAGTAAAGCAATGGTGTGTCTGGGTGACAAGAAGCAGAAGAGAAGGAATGCGAGCATGTGTGGTGTTTCATCTTGAGAGGAGGAGGAGGGTGGAAATTTAATGTTTTGCTGGCATGAGACCCAGGCTTTCAGTGAGAAAGGGAACCGAGACTGAAATGACTTTGGCTTTCATGGAAATTATTATTTGACTTTGATCTTGAGAGAATGTCATTGAGCCAAGTTCTGATGTTTATATTTGGGGGAGGGAGTGGAAGTTGTGGTGGAGGGGAGGAGATGAGAAAAGCCAAATACACTTCATTCTGGGAGAATGGTGTGTGTGTGTGTGTGTGTGTGTGTGTGTGTGTGTGTGTGTGTGT
>LOJH01027828.1:0-14503 GCA_001685095.1 Ellobius talpinus
AGAATTACAATAACTGTACAAATTAGAACAGAAAATGTCTAAGGAATAAATCTACACAATATATCTAGCTACATGCATATATGCTTACTAAAATGATAAGTCTACACCGGAGAAAATAAAAAAGATACAATACAAAAAAACCCTCATAGCTGATCCATCATAGAAACCTTTTCTTTTATTTTGATTAAAATGGATTTTTTTTAAAAAAATGTCATTTGACAAATTGCATGTTTATTGTTGAGTTCTATGTTAAAATGATGATATTGACCAGTTAATGTTTGTAACTACTTTAGCTAATTATGAAGAATCTACTGATTAGAACAAGGTTAGAGCTTATTGGTGAGAATTCTTTTTTATTGATTTTTATTGAGCTCTACATTTTTCTCTGTTCCCCTCCCTGCCTCTCCCTTCCCCTTCAACCCTTTCCCAAGTTTCTCCTGCTCCCAATTTACTCAAGAGATCATGTCTTTTTCTACTTACCACATAGATTAGCTCTATATATGTCTTTCTTAGGGTTCTCATTGTTATCTAGATTCTCTGGGATTTTGATTTGTGAACTGGTTTTCTTTGCTTTGTGTTTAAAAACTACTTACGAGTTAGTACATGTGATAATTGTGTTTCTGTGTCTGGGTTACTTCACTCAAAATGATGCTTTCTAGCTCCACCCATTGAGAATTTTGATATTGCCAATGTGTCCTTAGATTTGATATGTTTAAAAGGGCAAATTTGGATTTTGATTGTAACTAAAAACTGTTAGAGATATCATAGATCAACTAGAAAAGGCAATCCCACCTCTGATTATCTTCCATGCCTTTACTGGGAAATATTGCAATCATTGGCGCATATAAATAGTAAAGCTTTATCTGCTTGCATATGATTATCTCATTGCTAGTAAACTCTCTTGACAAAGGATGGTTCAAAGGTACCCAGCACCTAGAGACACTTTCTCACTTAACCTTTTGTTTATAGAGGATGGTACCCAGAGATGGGTGAGAACTTTCCCCCAGGCAATCTAAGACAGAACTTACATGACATACACACACACACACACACACACACACACACTGATGATGTTTAAGTCTGGAAAATGGAAAAACATCACCCAAGGCAGGTAAAGTCACCTGTTCTATAGCAGAAGCTCAGGCTTTATTAAATAAAATAAAATGGGAAGAATATGTGGAGACTCAAAAATGTGAGTCTATTCCGATTTGTCTGAAGGTCAGAGAGTTTGAGCTTATTTTTCTCTTGTAAAGTAGATGACAACAAGTATGGCTACAAAACAAGATATCCTGATCCAGGGTATGATTACTTGGTGTTTTGAACATTAAGATAGCCTATAAAGATAGATCTACTCCACCCTGACAAATGGTCAGAGAATTCAAGTGTACTTCTCCTTCTTTTGAAAGAGGAGGTTTGACTTAGAGAGTGACTAAGTGCCTTCAGGAAACCTGGTCTACGGTGGCTTCACTACCCCAAACACCAAAAACCTTTGCAAAGGAAGTAATTGCTTGATATCGCAAGTATTGAAAGAAGTAACTATTCTGGTTATCTGTTGATTTGGGACTCCTCTCTGTATGCTGTGAATGCATTTTTCTACCATTGGTTAATAAAGAAGCTTCTTTGGGCCCATTACAGGGCAGAATAGAACAAAATGGGAATTAAAGGAGAAAAGTAGGCAGAGTGGAGGAGATACCATGATGCTGACAAAAGAAAAAGACACCCACCCTAGAATTTTAGCAGTAAACATTGAGCCTCATGGTAAAATACAAAATAATAGGAATTGGTTAATTTAAGATGTAAGAGTTAGTTGATAGGAAGTCTGAGCTAGTAGGCTAAGCAGTGTTTTAAAGAATATGATTTTTTGTGTGATTATTTCTGGTCTTGGGAGGTAGAAACAAATAAGCAATCTTCTACTACAATCTGTTGTGTCATGTTAGTCTTTTGACTTCTTCCCCACTTTTGTATTGGGGTATAAAAGGGTATGGAAAATTAAACACAAGCAAACTCAAAATTTGGAACTCGGTATACAGGCTTTCTAGATGCCCTCCCTATACTATCTTATCCCATGTCTTTCTATTTCTTTCTTATCTCTGTTTCTCCTATTTAATATTTCTAATCCTCATGCCCCTGTCCTAAAATGTGTAAATCTGCCATAGTTAGAATCATGGCGAAAGTAACCCCAAAAAGGTGGCTCATGACAAAAACTTCTGTGTACAAAGCACTCAAAATCTAGTGACAAAATCAGCATCAATCAACATACATACAAATATGTAGTTTGCAAGAAATTTGGGTGATTACAGATAAACTGAGAATACAGGTTTTACAGATAGGAATGCACATGCTATTATTAACAAAGACAGATACCAAAGACACTTAATATATTACAGATTGAAGCAAAATATTTTGGAGTAAATACTCAGTACAGGCTTACATAATTCTTTGCTGCCTACTGTGAAAAATCATAAGGAAAGTAGGAAGATTTTTTCACTGAATATTTAGTTCTATGATAAAGTCCTTAGATTTTCATTGATCTTGCTTTCAACATAAATTATTACCTCTGTGAATATAAATACTTTTTGAAGGAAATATGATGACTATCTGGGGAAGTGTGGTTGATGATACAGAATCTTCACTTGACACAGAATATTCATCAGTGATTATTTTATTTTTGGTTTTAGTCCGACTTTGAACGTTTTTCATACTTTTCTGTTGGTGGGAAATAAATATTTAGGGAATATCCAACCAGAAATGCAAAATATACAATCAATGAGTAGAGATGAATATTTATCATTTACATTTCAAATTACATTAAGTTTTGCATAGAAACAGAGGACATCTAAATCTGAGGATGTGTAAGTTAAATTCTTAGTCTGTTCCCTAAAAAACTTTGATTAACCTTTATGTGTTTCTGTCACTGTAAATATTTGTGGTATTTGGTCTAAGAAGCCTTTTTGTAAAAATCTGAATATATTTTGTTTTTGTCTATGAAGAATTTGTGTTGTTGGACTCACATTTCTTAGTCTTAAATATCTCCAACACTCAATGAGTTTATTAATAATAAAGGTTGAAGAATTTAATTGCTACTGCTAGTGAGCATCTGCTGGAACACTAAAGAATTTATTTTTCCGCATGTGAAACATGCATATTACCTGTGAAACAAAGACAATATGTTTGGTAACTGGTAATGCTAAGAATGTGAAAAGCAAGTTGGCTCTACTAGAGCAAAAGAAAATAAGAGTATATTTTCTTTTGTATTTTTTTTTGTTTTTTTTTTACTTTGAGGAAGGGAGATTGTTCAATAATCTCAAAAAGAAAAAAATAGTAATTTCATTACATAGACTTATTTACAAAAGGTGGGCGTTTAGGGTAGATCATTTATGTAACATATGACTTCAGGAACAGTTTACCCAAATCATATGTATGCACCTTCTGTTAACTGATGTCATAGTGCTATATATGCCCAGTTTTATAGCTTCTTAGGCCAGATATCAAGAATTTAGGTGGGAAGCCCATATCAGATGGTAACTTCAGATGTCACTATTAATTAAACACAGAATAATATGCAGAGCCTTGAGAAGACTGAGATCCACCCTCAAGAAGAGAGTTGAGTTGTCATTTATGGTCTTGCTTGATAATTTCAAAGGCTTATTTTAGATTCCAGAAACTAAATAACAACCAATCAAATAATAAACATGACAGCATTTTACAGTTTCCATTGAGTCTTCAAGCACCACTGAATCTACTAGGTCCCATGTTAGAATATTCAGAGCAGTGTTCACAGTCCCTTGAACTCGCTACAGAGCTTTCTGTGTGCCCAGATAAAGGGCCCAGAGACTTGTAAACATATTGCCTGTAAGCTTCAAAGTGGACAAATTGTGCTGAAACTTTCTCAGGTAGGTTGAGAAAAGGAGGTCTGATGTAACCAAATTCATCCTCAAATATTTGAAAGTTTATTTTTCACTTTGCACACTTATTTATATATTTATTTATAAAGTACTGAGTCATACTTTGATATACCTATTCAATGTATACTAAACTGTGAAAAGTAGCATTTTTATTTTCATAAATGTTTTTACTTGTGCTGTGAAACTGAAAAGCATGGTTGTATAGTTCTTTCTAA
This sequence comes from Ellobius talpinus, assembly GCA_001685095.1. Lineage (NCBI taxonomy): Eukaryota > Metazoa > Chordata > Mammalia > Rodentia > Cricetidae > Ellobius > Ellobius talpinus. Next base: position 4,121 of record LOJH01027828.1, read on the forward strand.
ACTATCTAACAAATTTCTGGGATTGGGTTTTCCTAATACTAGTAATTAGTAATGATGAACATTTATTTCATATAGGTGTTAGCCAGAATAAAAAAGAAGCCACTAATACTATCTGACATTTTATTCACATTATTTTTGTTATGGTTATTACTATTGAAATTTCAAATAATTTTTTTCATTTTATAAATAGTTTGTAAAGTACTTCACCGTTTGATAACATCCTCTGCAGTCCAAACAGATTTATTTTCTACTTTTTATGTATGCGTTAATGCCTCATGAAAAACACCTAAAGAAGTTCACTTCCAGAGTCTATCATCAAAATTTTATTCATGTAAAGAACTAATGGAAATAAACTTATTAAAGAAAACAATGCAACAAGTTTAAAGTTCTCTATACAGTGAATTTAAAGTAGGGTTGGTTAATTAATACACCCATGTGCTGGTGCAGAAGGTTTGGTTCTTGCTGACCTTGTCTATGGAATACAGACAGCTTCTGGTGAGCTTTATGGACAGGTACAGAGGAAGAGACATTTAATAAATTAGCAGCTGTAAATCAGGTACTGCAGACTGTGTTAATTTACTGAAACAATGATAGTACAATTTTCACGCCAGCTGTAATTGAAATCAACACCTGGTTAAGCTTATGACAATAAAACGTCTTTTTCCACAATCAATTTTTCTCACAGACTGTATATATGAGTAAGAATATATGTTAAAATCATGATTCCTTTGCTTTTAAGATCAAGAAAATGGTGCTAATCTGTATTATTCTTCAAGGGATTACATATTGCTTTTTGTTAACAATTTTTCTGGGTAGAGAAAGATTCACTGGCTTTTACACAGACTTTTCCAATTCAATAACTCTCACTCAACAGGTTTAGAAAAACAATGTAGAGATCATGCTTGCTGAAAAACATTCCAATTCTAACACTGCATTGTATAATTGAAAAATTGGCTTCATAGTTATCGCTGTGGTTAATAACTAAATTCTGAGAACCCAGGGACACAATATAATGAATATGAAACAAAATTCCATTCAAACTCTGGGCTCAATGAGTTAATAATCTTACTGCTGGGCCATAGTAATATTTGGAGTTCTTAATCTAATGTCACAGCTCTTTTCTAGAAGACCCTGGAAATTTTGATTAATGTAATTTCTGTAATATTGAAAAGATATATATCCTCTTGAGGATGTGTAGGAAAAATTAACTGTGTAATTTTAATAAATTTACTCAGAGTTTTGTCAAAGTAAACCAGCCTCTGCTTCCACAAGGATTTCATTTTCATCCATTTTGAAAGTCACATTGTGTTGTGGGATCCCCTCTGTATGCTGTAAATATCATTGGTTAATAAAGGAACTACTCTGGGCCTAGAGCAGAGCTATAGAAAAACAGAGCTAGGAGGAGAAAACTAAAAAAAAATGCTGGGAGAAAGGCAGCAGAGTCAAGGAGTAGCCATGTAGCCTGATGGAACTTTAGCTGGTAAGCCACAGCCACAGATTAATAGAAATGAGTTAAATTAATATGTAAGTGCTATCCAATAAGAAGCTAGAGCTACTGTGCCAAGCAGTGTTTTTATTAATACAGTTTCTGTGTGATTATTTTGGAGCTAAGCGGCCGGGAACCAACAAGCAGCCTTCTTACTACAACATTGAAATCAAATTCCCAGTGCAGTAGACATTTAGGAGGTGTGCTCCTTACTAAGTATTAAGGCATGATGATGGAGCCATTGTGCAGGGAGATAAGATATTTTGCAAAGAGTTCAAACATGTAGCATGTGTTATCTTTGTCTTGATTCCTTTCCTACATGTGACAAGAGAACTAATTCTCACTGGCAGGAAATACCCCTATCATTGGTAGCAAATGTCACTGTACACAGATCCTTCAACTTTCAACATGGATTTCACAAGCTCTCAGTTGATAATATATGATTTTTATGTAGTGACATTTTATTTGTATTTTAATAAATAAAGCTTGCTAGAAGATCAGAGAGTAAAACAGTCCCACTGGTCAGCCTTACAAACCAGCCAGTGGTGACACATACCTTTAATCCCAGTTTCCATAGAAACTGGGCAGTGCATGCCTTTAATCTCAGTTGTGCACTCTTTTAATCCCAACCCTAGAGAGGATTATAAATGTGAAGAGACAGTTCTCAGACAAAGTCTCATTCTGAGATTCTTGGAGGCAGGATCACCATTTCAGACTGAGGTAGAGTTAAGGGCCAGTGGCTGGCTGTTTTATTTTTCTGAACTTCAGGTTGAACTTCAATTTTAGTCTCTGAGATTTCATTAATGATGCTTTATTTTTTATGATATTTATAAGTTATAAGTTCTGATATTATAAAATATGATATTTTTAAAGAGCACAAACAGACAGACATTTCAATGAGTCTAGACATATTAATTGACAGGTCAAAATTTCCTAGATTCACATCAGGCTTTTGTTCACTTGATAATCTTTTCCGGTGCATGTTTACCAAGTTAGACGTCAATGGTTTCATGTAATTTTTAAATTATATGAAAATAATTATCAGTAAGCCAGTAGTATAATCTTATATATTCACAGTACTTTGACTTGGTATTACTTATCCATTGCTAAAAGCATGTTGAATGTAATTTTGGTGATCAAATGCTTTCACTTGTCCACTGCTTGGACAAGATCTAATTGGCCCCATTATTTTGTGTCTTTGGATTTCCATATTAAGTTCTGGTCCATTGTAAAGATTGATCAGAAGGAGTTAAGGGATCCTGGATATTCTCCTCAAAACAGCATTTCTCATAGTTGTGGTGAAAAACATATGTTCAAGATAAACAAGAATTGGTGAGTAGGTTTTTAGTTGTTTTGTTTTCTATATATTTATTTTTCTGTGTATTTGTGTATGTATGTGTGATTTCATGTAATTTACGTGTATATGTTTGTGTGAGATTGAATGTGTGTAAATGTCAGGGGAAAACTCATAAAAGTAAATTTTTTCTTTCATCTTTGAAGGTTATAAGAACGAAATTTGGGTTATCATGTTTGTACCAAACACTTTTACCCTCTGAGGCCTTGCATCTTGCCAGTGGGCAGCTTTCCTTATTTAGGATTCCTGTGGCTGGTATAAACACCCTGGCCAAGAGCAACCTGGGGAGGAAAGTGTTTTTCAGTATACAACTCTTAGGTCACTTTCTATCACTAAAAAGAGTCAGGACAGTATCTCAAGGAAGCAACTGGAAAATGAAGCATAAGACATGGAGGAAATCTGCTTTCTGGCTTACTCCTAATGACTTTCTTTCTTTCTTTCTTTCTTTCTTTCTTTCTTTCTTTCTTTCTTCCTTTCTTCCTTTTTTATTTTGACATATATTCCAAGGGATCAAACTTAGGTCACCAAGTTTATGCTACAAATACCTTACCAACAGAGTCATCTCTCTGGCCCTTGTAAAATTACACAATTTTCTGTACATCATACCTTTCTCCAAGACCCATAAAATATTGTTTTGTTTTATTTTAGATTTGATTGGATTAATTTTTTTTGATTTTTAAATGTTTCTTTAAAACTATCTTTTATCATTTTACATACCAAATCCATTTCTTCACCTGGGGAGTCAATGTCTAGCACATTGCTTTGAGGCAGGACCAAGGGCCTCCCCTCTATAACTAGGCTAGGCAAGATATCCTTCCAGAGAGAATGGGTTCCAAAAAGCCAGAATAAGCAGTAGGCATAAATCCCGGTCTCACTACCAGTGGCCCCACAGTCTGCCCCAGCCATACAACTGTCAACCACAATCAGAGGGTCTAGTTTAGTACTATGCTGGTTATATCACTGTAAGGCAAGAGTTGAAGGGAAACCATTAGCACAGGTAAGCTGTTTCAGAGGGTATCCCTGTCATGGTCTTGACCTCTTTGCTAATACTGTCATGGTCTTGACCTCTTTGTTAATATTCTCACTCCTCCTACTCTTCTGCTGGACTTTGGAAACTCAGCCCAATGATCCGCTGTGATCCTCTGCATCTGCTTCCATTAATTGCTGGGTGTAGGTTCTATGATGACATTTGAGATAGTCATCTATCTGATTCCAAGGCAAGGCCATATCAAGCAACTTCTCCACTATTTCTTAGTGTCTTAGCTAGGATCATCCTTGTGGGTTCCTTGGAATTTCTCTAGTGCTAGGTTTCCTGCTAGACCCATAATGGTTCCCTCAATCAAGATAACTTTTTCCTTGTTCTCTGTCTCTGTCTTTCCCCCATATTGACCATCCCATTACCTCTAATTCTCCTCCCACCTCCAATTCACCCCTCCTCCTGCCCTTCAACTTTCCCTTCTCCCATGCCCCAGGCTCCCAATTTTCATAATAGCCAGAACCTGGAAACAACCTAAATGACCTTCAACTGAAGAATGCATAAATAAAATGTGGTACATTTACACAATGGAGTAATACTCAGCGAAAAAACTATGACATCTTGAAATTTGAATGAAAGGTGATGAAACTAGAAAATAAAACATACTGAGTGAGGTAACAGAAACAAAAAAAGATAAACATGGTATTTATTCATTCATAAGTGGACGCTAGCTGTAAGCAAAGGAAAAGAAGCCTACAGTCCACAACCCTAGAGAAGCGAAGTAACAAGGTGAACGTTTATAGAAAGATATATAGATCTGCTTGGGAAGGGGAAATAGACAAGATCACAAAATTGGGAGCATGGGTGTGGGGAGAGAAGGGATGATGAAAATGGAGGAGGAATGGAGAAGGGGTGGGGTTAAGAAAATTTGATGGAAAAGGATAGTCGAGATGGGGGAAAGACAAAGATGGAGAGCAAGGAAAGAGATATTTTGATTGAGGGAGTCATTATGGGACTACCAAGAAACCTGGCAATAGAGAAATTCTCAGGAATCTACAAGGATGCCCCAGCCAAGACCCTAAGCAATAATAGAAAGGCTGCCCAAATTGACCTTGCCCTGTAGTCAGATTGATGACTATCTTAAATGTCCCCATAGAACCTTCATCCAGCAAGTGTGGAAACAGAAGCAGATACACAATGAAGCAGTGGGCTGAGTTCACAAAGTCCAGTTTAAGAGTGGGAGGAATGACAATGTGAGAAAAGAGATCAAGACCAAGATGGAGACACCCACTGAAACAGCTTTCCTGAGCTAATGCGAGCTCACCAACTATGGCTGGACAGGGAAGAAATCAGCATACAACCAAATTAGACCCTCTGGATGTGGGTGACAGTTGAACGGCTGAGGCACACTGTTCGGCCACTGTCAGTAGCATCCGGATTTGTCCCTGCTGCATGAACTGGCTTTTCCGGCATTTTATTTATTTTTGTCTGTTTATGTGTTTGTGAATCAGTGTATGCATGCCTTCATCTGCTTGCAGAGGTCAGGGAATAATGGGTGGAGTCAGTTATCTATTAGCACCATATGGGTACCAGAGATTGAATTTATGTTGTAAACCTTGTTGGTATGCACATTTATCCATTGTACCATCTTATAGGCCCCTTCTATTTTGGCTTTATACAAATGGACTATATGAGAAAAGTCATTGCTTTGTTCATGGCTTGCAGTAATGTCTACCTAATAGGAAACCACTCTGTACTAGAATTGAATTCTTTACAAGATCAATATCCATTAAGGCAGGACTTCCACTAAGCACCAATAACAGCTAGTTAGTGCTTTGATGATGAAAAATACACCTTTAGATTTGTTCATTTAAGAGACTATTTATTATTATGCCATAGAATTGTCTTAGAGTATTATTGCAAAAATAATAGAGGATGTGATGGGTCAGTAGACAGTTTTATATTCTCAGGTTCAACTTAACTCAAATAATTATTTTTAAAATCCATTCCTTTAACTACCTATAATATATAATCATCATTCGTCCTTCCTGTGACAAAATAAAACAGCTTGCCTGTTATAAAACTGATTTAATTCTGGGCAGTAAATGCCTTTCCCTAAATTTTAACACATTGCTCTTTTTTATATTGAGGATGTTTCTTAGTGATAACTATTACTTCATTTCAGAAGCTTCCTATGGCTTTGATTCTTTGGTAACCTTAGAATAATTTCATGTTTTTCTATTATTCATAAGATAGTTCAGAAATGCTGTTCTTTTGATATCTGCAGGATGATTGCTTGTTTCCTCTGCTGGGAAACATAAATGAAACCACTCCTGGGAGAAATTCAAACATAACAAGGGTACTAAGGATAAGTGGCAGAAGTGCCAACTAATAAACATAACAAGATTAAGCAAAATTAGATACCTTGAAGCTAGCCCTGCTACTCATAAATTTTATAATGTCACACTGTGTACGTTTTTAATATTTTAAATAGTAGATGTGTTTGTGTATGTGTGTGTATGCCATGTGAAGAATGTTTTAACTTAAGTGAATAGTTCATTTATAGGACCTACCATGAGGGTCCTATAAATTAAACTTACTGTCAATTCACTCTGTCCGCTACTTCATTTCACTAGCCTTTATATTATAATTTTGTGTCATTTTACTGTTCGTTGCATGACTTTAGTCCGATTTAATGAAGTAATATATATATAAATGTGTCCTAGTTAAGGTTACTATTGCTGTGATAAGAGACCATGACTGAATCAATTTGGGGAAGAAAACGTTTATATGAATTATCCTTTCATATAACAATTAATCATTAAAGGATTACAGGGCAGGAACTCAAACAGAGCGGCAACCTGGATGAAGGAGATAATACAGAGGCCATGGAAGAACGCTGCTTACTGGTGTGCTTCTCCTGGCTTGCACAACTTGCTTTCCTAAAGAACCCAGTACCATCAGCCCAGGAATGGTACCACCTACAATAGGCTGAGCCCTCCTACATCAATCACTAATTAAGAATATGCCCTACTAGCATGCCTACACCCAGATCTCATGGAGGTACTTTCTTAATTGAGGTTCTCTCCTCACAAATGACTTCAGGTTGTACCAAGTTGACATAAAACTATCTAGTAAAAATGTTTATATTTATTTCATTCAGTATTTGGCTTGTGGTAATGAATTTAGCAAATATTTACTTTCAAAATGTGTACAGGAATGCACCTTTACTATAAAAGTGCAGTTACACTGCATATTACACTCTTTCAGTTTGGCAAGGATAGTCTTTGAAAAATTTTGGTTATAGGCATTTTAATACTTTTAACAATAATACAGATTTGTGTAGCCCTTTTATGTATTATACATTTTCTTTATCTTTCTTTTGTTCATGGATACATTGAGCTTCATGATGATAAAATAAATTTCAGAAAAATTGATGAACATGCCTGTAAATATTATTGTTACAAATATTTGCAAAGTTCAGAAAAAGGTTATGTAAATAAAGTAGTATGATGGTATTACAATCTTCTATTTAGATATTGTATGTGAAATGTAACAAAGTATTATACATAGGTTGGAGCAAACTGTATAAAGTGTCTGAAATATGATGCTGAAGGTACTGCTTTAAACCATTTTTCACAATAAATTTTGCCAATGAATCTGCCTTAAATTATACAGTCCATGCAAATTTTCTTCATTGAGAATCTCTGGATCATAACAAAGTATATCTGCATTCAATTACTGAGCACGTCTAGCAGTGATGAAAAGTAAATAACATAATATGTTCTGCTTATTTGAATGAGCTTGATATGCTGTTTTTACAACCTTTGCGTATATTACACTTGTTTCAAAAATGCGCTATGGTATGGATTTTCAGTGAAATATTTTACCTTTCTTTTGATGTCAATAATTTGTTATATTCTAGCACCAGAATCTGCAACAATTCAACATACAAGATCATACTATATATTAGTAACTGAGTAAAAATTCAAACAATGGATAAGACATATATCTTATTAATTATTTAATTGATAGTTTTTTATAAAAAGACATGTATGTGGTCATATCATTTCAATGGATAATTTAGACAATTTCCAAGAAGACTAAGGAATCATGTTATTCAAATATTAAATATGTTTTAAAATTTAAAATAATGGTTATAATTTTAATTTTTGATATAATTATCTAAAAACTTTGTCTTACTTTGCATAAAATAGATAGTATTTGGTCAAGAAAAATATTATTAGTTCTCTCTCTTAAGCTTTGCCATTGATCAAAATAAAAATAATCACTCAAGTAGTTATTCTCTAGTAATGACTCTCATCTGTAAAATGTCCTTATCCTTTGAAGATTTGGAATTTAAAGAAAGCAGATAACTATTCCATTCTATACAGCTCATGTGCTGAACTTGCCTTCTCTTTAGATGCCATACTGGGGTCTAAATACTTTGTGATTGTTATAACTGTAGCCTATCCTCCTCAGACGACTTGTTTATGTCTATATACTACTTATCACATTGTTATAAAATATAAGTACTAGCCTGCATCTTCAAATTCCTGTGATATTTCTTCCTCAGACCACTTTTAGAAAATGAAAGAAATATTTTTCTGATGCATTTATCTTTGTTATTAAACATAATTGTGATGCTTGTATTTCGTGAACTTGGTAAAAAGTAGAAATACCTGCAAGGAAGCAACTCAACTAATGAATATCCTTTGTCAGAGAAGAAGCCTGTGCATAGTGACCTGGGCTCTGACTACTATGAGCAGGGACACTTCTGAGTAAGTGTCCCTGGTTTATTTAAGAAAGTAAGCAGAACAAGCCATAAAATTAAATCTTTCTTTCAGTTCCTGCCTCAAGATCTTACTCTGACTTCCCTCAGTGAGGGACTGTGACCTGGACATTGTAAAAACAAAATATATATCTCCCTTTTCCATGATGCTTTTGATAAGTGATTTAAGCAAAGCAGCAAAAACCAAACTAGGATACTGACATTGCTGAAAACATGAGGGCTATTATAACACGAATAATGAGTTATTTGTTACAGGACCAAAAAAAAGCTATTGTATTTAGATGGCATTTCTTCACTGCTAAGATATCTACAAAACTGTTGCTATTAGTTCCTATAATGACAAAAAAATGAAGAGGTTCATAATTTAATACTAAGCATCAAAACGCCACACACATTTGATATTTGAACATGTGAACAACTTTCTTACCTCAGCTGCATATTCAGTCCACAATTTGAATTCTCTGGTCAGCAGTGAACTCTTTAACAAGGTGGCCTCCTAAAGGAAAAGAAGTGGAATACATGGAGTGATGTCACAGGCTCAGGAGCAAAGCAAACATTGCAAATTAGACCAGGTAATTATATTGTGTCCAGTGGCAAGAATCACACAGCATAAAAAATGCAGTATAGTATGGAAAACCAGATGATAGCTAGTTCTTGTGCTGTTTCATGTGAACAGAACAAGAATAACAAACTTATAAAAATTTAAATCTGTCAATCTAATAAAACAAACTGGGATCAAAGTTGTTAGAACACAAAGCATTTCCGTGTTTGTTCTAAAGGTCTCTGGACTCTCATCTTAATATATAATTCCCTAAGTCCATAAAATTGTTTCTATAAAATGTTATAATTATCTTTGATTCTACCTTTTACGTTTTAAAATAGAGTATATAACAACAAATCTGATAATCAAATCTCATATTATTTATAATGTCTGCTTTTTTGAGGTGATGTTATAGCTGTGAGGTCACAGACAGACAAGTTGTACCTGGGAACCATTCATGCACTTTGATTTCAAAGTGGTAGGATCTTTGTTTTCTCATAAAAATTTAGAGTGTACAGTGAAATGCAATTAATTTCCTCTTAATTAAAGAACATTATTATTGTTACATGATTTATAAATGATTATCAGAGTAATCATGAATAATATTGATTCTATTATTTTTCATAAGGCCTATTATAATAACTATGCAAATTAATGACTTGAAATTATATTTTGTTGGTTGTAATATATTATTTTTGCTATAACAAACTATTTACTATGTATTCAATAGCATAGATATATACATATAATACCCAAATATTCTTTTAATGGCTTATCTATATCGTAATTACTAAGTGGACTAATAATTTCTTTTAGTTTTTTTAAAAAATATTATTTTATTAGTTTACTAAGATAAGATTCATTATACCATTTTCAACAAAATTTATTTCTTTTGTTTCTCCACTACTTCTTGTTCATGCATCCCTCTAGTGCTATCCTACTTGGAGTAGCCTTGTATCCAGTTACATGTCATGTGACCTTTCGTCTTTCCCTGGCTTTTCCAGGACATATTGTTCCTTTCTCTTCATCTCCTATCTGTCTTCCTATGTTATCTTTTGTGGCTTAAAAAGCTTTGTGAAAGAAAACATATATTATGGATTAATATTTTATGTAATGAAAAAGAGATTATATAATGTAAAATAGAAAGAGAAGTGTTTTTAGATATACTTGTTTTTTAATGTTTTAATGTTCCTCTATTTTGTCAAAATTCAATATCTTAGTGTATATGATTGAC
>LOJH01027829.1:0-13514 GCA_001685095.1 Ellobius talpinus
ACACAGACAGAATATTGTATGCATAATAAATAAATAAATATTAAAAAAATGCAGATGATCATCCCTGCTCCAAGGATCCCAGAAAAGTTCCTGCTAAACTAAGGCACGTAAGGAGTGGCTCTGAACTTCATACCCCGACACCTTTAGCATCTCTGAGGAGCCTTGTCCTTCCAGGGGACCCTCTTGTAATTCTGCCTTTCTTTCTCTGGTATGATCCTTCCATAGCTAAACATACTAAAGCAAACACAGAGGCAACATGAACTCCAACATGAAAACAGCTACCAAACACCACCTATGCTCTCAATAGTCCTTTATTAAGTGCCTGACTGTCCATCTGTCCATCCATCTATCTATATATGTGTGCATGTGTGTAACTGTGTATGGGCACTTGCCCAAGTATTGCACCCCCTGGAGCTGGAGTTATAGGCTGTTGTGAGATGACCGGTATGGGTGCTGAGAATTGAACTCAGTCCTCTATGAGGATAATACATGCTCTTAACCACCGGGCCACCTCTCTCCAGCCCCTGTAATACTCTTAAGGCGTACAACAGAAACAATGGGACTGACAGCAAGTTCACAGGGACAGGGAGGCAGCAGCTAACCAGAAAATGGGGGGAGGTATGAATCCGGGTGTGGTGGCACACGCATTTAATCCTAGCACTCGGGAGCCAGAAGGAGATCTCTGTGAGTCCAAGGCCAACCTCGTCTACATAGCGAGGGCCAAGCCAGCCAGGGCTACATAATGAGACCTTGTTTCAACAATAACCACCAGAAAAAAAGTAGAACTGTTGCCAGACATGGGGGTACACGCCTGTAATCCCAGCAAATGAAGTGGCTAAAAAGCAGGAGCCCAGGCTGGGCTACTACTGAAGACTCTGTCTCAAAAGACAAAAAGAAAAATAATAAATAAAATGGGGACTGGGCTGATTTACAATGTGAGGAACCCACGGCCCGGGTGGAGCACGGATATGACGACGGTGGCACAGACAAGAATGAGTGACACTGACCTCACCTGCATGCTACAGGTTATGTCCCTAAGCACTGCTGTGCCCCCTGGCATGCTGGCAGGAAATTCCTTACCTCTTGGCTCAGTGTTCCGGGAGAGAACACGCAGGGGAAGAACCTGCTTCAAGAGAGCACCAGGCAGAAAAGTGGGATGGTGTCACGTGACTGGGGGTTGATAGATGACCCAGTTTTGCGGGGAGAGAAGGGGCTCTTTGTATAGTCCTGGCTATCTGGAACTCATTTTGTAAACCAGGCTGACTTCAAAACCACAGAGATCCTCTTGCCTCTGCCTCCCAAGTGCTGGGAGTAAAGGTGTGAGCCACTACTCCTAGAATATTTCAAATATTTAAAAAAATATTTTAATTACACTTATTTTGGATGGGATAATGTGTGGAGGTCAGAAAACCAACTTTATAATTGGTTCTATCCTTCCATTATGTGGGTCTCAGCAAGTCAAGTCAAGTTGTGGTTTTATGGCAAGAGCCTTTACCCACTGAGTAATATTGCTAGCCTCAAGACTTTTTAAAAATCATCTTTTAAAAATGCTTTTTAAAATTTATTATTTTATGTGTATGGATGTTTTGCCTATATGTATGTATTGCTCCACATGTGTGCCCAGTGTCCTCAGAGGCCAGAAGAAGGTGTTGAATCCCCTAGGACTGGAGCTATAGATGGTTGTGAGCCACCATGTGGGTCCTCTGTGAGAGTAGCAAGTACTCGTAACTGCTGGGCCACCTTTCCAGTCCCCCAAATCTTGGATCTTAACTGGGATCCAAGACTGCTCAGAGACAGGGAGAGCAAACAGAAGATGAAGAAATAACAGTGGCTCTTCCTGAATGCAGAGCCACCGGGAACTCCTCCTGCCTAGATTCATACTCTGACACTGAGACTCTCCCAAGGGACACCGAAGCAATAGAAAGAGAGGCCCTGGCCTGCCCAGTGCTCCAGAGCTGCTTGCTCAGAGACACCCTGAAAACCCTTATCACTGGTCCACTCTCCTCCTTTCAGCAAAACCCACTCATCCTCCCAGCAACAATGTTCCTCCGGGACCCACCCCCACACCTGACACCTCCTTCTTTCTGCTGATGGACCTAGGGGAAGGTGATGCTCAAGTGTGGGGAGCAGAGGAAGCTCCGAGTGACTCTGTGCTATTATCATGACCACAGCCATGTTGAAGACCTCCAAGCCTCGGACCCATGAGGAAATAATGGCAAAGCCTTCCCTCCTGGTCCAAGTACAAATACCAACAGTCATGTGCAGAAAGTATCCACTGTAGCTTCTTCCCCAGGTATTTTCCAGACTGAAGACCACTCCCCTACAGAGACTGCTCCTACTGAAATCAGCTAAACCTGTCTCCTTGGACCAGCTGTATACCATAACCCTGCCTCTTTCTTTATCTGTACGTAGTAACCCCCACTCTTTGTTCAGCTGTATGCAATAATCACAGTTCCATTCAATCCGTATTATAAACACACTGAGCTTACGGTTCTGCCGTTCACCTGAGAGTCCATCAGCGGGCCCAGTCCATCTGAACCCACTTATTTCTATGTGTCTATGTGTCTCTGTGCATTTGCCTTTTCTTCATTCCCTCAATGTCCCAGTCAGCTCTGTCCCTGGAGCTATGATGGATGCAGCATCCAAGCCTGGCCAATCGCAGCCTTGCATTCTCTGGCGACAGTGACTAGTTCAGAGACAGGCACGGAGTCCAGCCAGTGCCTGCACACAGCCAATGGGACAAGGCTGGGACCTGTTTGCTAAGAGTGATGGTGTAAGCCCAGGGTTGTTGTAGCACCCTATATAGAGCCTGAGACCTGAGAGCACAGAATGGGGTGGGGGTGAGAGATGGCAAGAAACAGTATCACTCACAGTGTCTGAGCCCCAAATGAAGCCTTACCTGGAGTCAGTCCAGAAACCTGTTTTTATGAGAGACGACAGATTTCTAATGACATGAAATCAGACGGACTTAGGTTTCTGACGCTTGTCAGCGAGAGGCTGACTGTGAAGTAGGTGACGTTACACCAACAGCATCAGGCATGGTCTCCCCCACCCTGGGGTTGACATTTCTCTTTGGCTCCCTCTTCCCCCAACTGACCATCCCCACAAGCTGGGCTTCTAGGTACCTGGAGCCGTTGCTGATGAGAACGCTCTCCCGAATGGTCAAAGTGCAGTAATACCACACAAGCAGGAAGTTGAAGATTTCATCTGTCACCCTGGTTGGAAGAAACAGCCCCCAGGGAAGTGAACAGCATGAGCTCGCTCCTCTTGCCCTGACAAGACAGCCAGGACCAGAACCGCCAAGAGTTCGCACCAGTTCTTGGATGTCTCCTCTTGCCTACACCCAGACTCTGTGCCATCTCTACCTGGCTCCACCTACAACCGAAGAAGGTCTAGAGGCTCCTTCCCTAGCCACAAAGCAACTGGACTGTAACAGGTTTAATCTGGAAAATGTCAATGACTGATGATGACCACGTGACAGAGACGTGGATGAGCTTGCTAGGAATTCAGAACCAGCACGGTCCTGTGACAACATCCTGACCACTCACTTCCAGACTCCAGAATCGTGATAGAAACGTGTTTTTCTTGTGTTCTCCAGTTGGTGAAATTTTGAGAGATAGATTAGAGATGTGTATTAAGAAGAGGGAGAAATGGGAATGGCCAGGTTCCAGGTGAGGTTTAGACAATGACGTCCTGGGAAGAACCCAGCGGCCCCAGCTATGGGCCTGTGACTGCACACCAAGAACTCCTCTCTCTTCCAAAGGGGCAGATGAGCAGGCATTACTTGTGTGTGCAGCCTTTGCCCTCGGGGGCACGAGTCAGGCACTGGCAGCAGGCAGGCATGAACTAAGAGCCTGCAAGGGCCTTTGTTGAGAAATTCAAGTAGCCAGGCCAGCAGCCGGACTCTCAGCAAAGTGCGTGCAGAAAGAAGAGCTGGACACTTAGGCCAATGCATGAGTCATACTTGGCTACCCCCTCCCCCTTTATGGCAGAAAACTCTGGCAGAGAGAGGAGTGGACCAGACCCTTTTGGCAGGAGGGCTCCATTCTCAGCTCAGCTCTGTCTGCCCTCCCTCTCTTTTCAGTCAGTGATGGGCAGACACTGAGTACTAGCACACATAGTGTGGGCTAGCTGAATGGCTACCCTACGAGGTATGGCCTGCTGCCACTGTCTAACAAATGGAGGAATGAGATTCCACAGGGAATCTGCCTGTAGACGTAGCCATTCAGTCTCAAAGCCAGGATTGGAATCCAGGTAGCTTTTTTTTTGTTCTTGCATGCATCAAACTTTTCTTTTTCTGTTTCTGAGATAGGGTCTCATGCATCTGACTCTGGCCTCAAACTCTCCTGTAGCCAGTGATGACCTTGAACTTCTGATCCTCCTGCCTCCACTCTCTGAGAGCTGAGATCACAGGGGCGAACCACCAAACCTGGCTTATTCAATGCAGGAGACCGAACCAAGGTCTCCTTGCATACCAAGCAAGCACTCTCTCAACTGAGTTACGTCTTCAGCCCTATTGATTTATTTATTATATAACTGAGACGTAATTCACATACCGTAAAATTTTCCCTTTTAAGGTATGTAATCTGAAGGCTGGAGAGTGAATGCCTTTAATCCCAGCACTTGGGAGGCAGAGGCAGTGGATCTCTGTGAGTTCTAGGCCAGCCTGGTCTACAGAGTGAGGTCCAGGCCAACCAGGGCTACAAAGAGACCCTGTATCAAAAAAATTAATTAAAAAATTTTTTAAAGAAGATGTAATTTGGCATCTTTTGTTCATTTTCTTACACTACCGACTAATCCCGGAGCATTCCGTCATTCTCTAATGGAAATGCTGGTACCCAGGAACTGTCATTTCCCACTCCTGTTTCCCCTGTCAAGTTCTGTACCCATTATGTGTCTCTGAACCTGCTCCTCTGGACATATCAATGGACATACATAATATGTGGCCTTTTGTACCTTCCGTCTTTCACTTAGCATGATGTTGTCAAAGCTCACCCATGCTGCAGCATGTCAGCGTTATACTCCATGTTAAGGCTGTCACATTCCAGCGTACACATAAACCACACTGGACTGTCAGTTACTACATTATGAGGCCCTGCCAGCAGCTGTGAAGCTTACTAGATGGATGTGGGATGGACGGGAATGCCATTTCCTGCCAGTCAGAACTGGTCCTTACCAACCCTATACTAGCCACGGGCTGAGGAAACAGAAAGTCTCCTCGAGGACTTCCTGCTCATACTGTGGGTAGTCCACCACACTCCGCCACGCCCCGTTACCTGTAGTGAAGGACAAAGCGGCAGGCCACAGCACCCAGAAGCAGGATTATGGTCAGGTAGAGCTTGAACTTCTCATACTCGTCCTTGTATGCAAACCTGCCACGACAGACATCCCAGGAAAAGTCTCATATTGCTACCCTCCCGCTCTGACTTACCAGCCACCAGCCCTGCCTCTGCCGCCATAGCCTGCCCATCAATCTACAGCAGAACCTGACCTTCAACTAGTGATGTCTAGTGAAGGGGAGAGGACCAGCTACAAAAGGGCCCTGTCCCTAGGCTTTGGGGCCATACTAGGGACAGGCAAGGGTCAAAGACTGAAGGCCAACACAAATAAAATTCAAAAGATGAGATCTCTACCCTCACCTAAAGCCTGCAGCAGAAACAAAGACCAATGCCACCTGGAAACAGCACCTCGACTGGTTGGGCAGGACTCTATTCTCCAGGACAGATGCCATGATAAGGTGTAGGAAAGAGGAGACCGCTGTCATGGGAATTGGGGGTGGGGGGTCCTAGCAAACCAACATACTGACTCTCGGAAAGGAAGGAAAGGGCCCCCCAAGTGCTCCCCCATTGGGGAATATTATTCTCAGGGGTGTGACTTTTGTTTATGCTGCATTTGTTTAACTCCGCCAAGTTGTGTTACTGTGCCTGTCTAAAACTCCTGATAAAGAGATAAATGGCCAATAGTGAGGCAGGAGCAAGGATAGGCGGGGCTGGCAGGCAGAGAGGATAGGAGGAGAAATCTGAGAGGAGAACAAGGAAAGGAGAACGTCAGGGGTCAGTCACCCAGCCAGCCATGGAGAAAGAAGTAACAAAGGTATACAGAAATAGAGAAAGATAAAAGCCCAGAGGCAAAAGGTAGTTGGGTTAATTTAAGTTAAGAAAAGTTGGCAAGAAACAAGCCAAACTAAGGCCGGGCATTCATAAATAAGAATAAGCCTCTGTGTGATTTATTTGGGAGCTGGGTGGTGGGTCCCTCAAAAAGCCAAAAGAATAAAACATCACACACCACTGAGGTGGGCAGGGTCAGAAATCCAGATGGTCAGAGCCTCAACCGCTAACGAGTTTGATCCATGCAAAGACTGTCCCTGAGTAAAAGGAAGAAGAGCGGCTTCCCTGGTGTCGGTCGGGATCCGGGCATACTCACTTGGCCTGGTTGCTGAGGAGAGTCACGTTGACATTGCCAAGGACCAGATTCAGGTAGAGCCTGGAAGGAAAGACCTGTGAGGGTGCAACCAGTCCTTTTCAAGCTTGGTGAATGCACACTGAGTCTCACATTAGAAAACAGGGTACTGAGCTAACAGCCCAGTGGGTCCCACCACGGCTGGGAATAATGGTTAGCCAGAGAGCATGGCAGCTGCAGTGTGACCATCTGCCTCCCCACTGAAGCTAACTTGCAGGCCTTATCTCCCACCCTCCTTGGCAGCCAGATAAGAGCAGATGACTAAACATGCCAAGGACATGTGTGTGCCCACAAACATACACACACATAAATAAACGTAGGAACATAAGCATTCATTTTCCACTGGGTATACATGCTAGAAGGGTATGTTGGGGCCACAGTGTATCCTGTTTGCTTAACGTTAGAAGACATGGCAGCAGCTCTTTTGTAAAAAGGGATCGTTTACTTCTTTTCCTCTCTTTTCCCTTCCTGAGACTGCAATGGTGGGAACGGTCTTTGTCCTCAGGGAAGAAGACAGCTACTGAGGGGTAGAGAAGTATCAGCCAGAGAACTACAGGCCCCTTGATGGTCTCGTGAGCCCATGGCTCTTGGCCTCTTACCTCTGATTCTTCATGACAGAGAAGTAAACTCTCACACTCACGCTCTTTCTCTCTCTCTGTGTACGGGTGTTTTGCTCCTATGTACAACTGTACACGTGTGTAGTACCTTCAGAGCTGATAAGAGGACATCAAGTCCCCTGGAACTATAGTTATAGAGAGTTGCCAACCACCACGTGAGTGTTGGGAATTGAACCCAGGTCCTCTGCAAGAGCAACAGGTGTTCCTAACCACCTGAGCCATCACTCCAATCCCAGGAGAAGCTCTCTTTTGTGAGCCAAGCATGGCTAGGCCTTTCTCTGTGCAGCAGCCCGTGCTCTAACACACTGACAAATGTGCAAACAGAGGATCCTCGAGACCCTGAAGGAAGAAGGGCTTTGGAAAGTCTCCACCAAGGTGATGGCATGGGAATAGAGCTTTGAAGAAAAGTAGAAGTTGGAGAGGAGGAATGAGAGCAAGGGGCCCTTCTTTCCAGCTAGGCGCGGCTTTGTGGAACACTGCCAGTCTGCAGCAGATATAAGGTATTAAGAGGACCTGTATTTCTTACCTAGCACTCAGTCCCTACATCCTGCAAAGGCAATGCAATCCCTTCAGAGAACAGCCCCCCCGCCCCTGCAACCCCAAAGGCACATGAACATAGCTTTATCAAAGCAGGACATTCTCCTGATTGGGTTAAGATTGGTCACGGGACACAATCTAATCCAATGAAAACCCATCCTAGAATTTTAAATCCCTGAGACCACTGGGGAACCCGGAAAGGCTAGGTAGGCATGTAGGAGCAAGCCTAGCATGGCTGGGGAGTATTTATAGAGAAAGACTGCCCATAAATAGATAAAAATATACACACTGGAAAAGACAGTTAAGAAAAGTCAAATGAGAAGCAGGTTCTAACAGTATCTGAACGGCAGGATCCATTCAGACCTGATCTGTATTTGTGCTATATCTGAGCTAAAAACCCCTCATGTCTTCTGAAGCAACTTTGAGCTGTCTAGCCTGGGTGACAGACTCCCAACTGATGCAAAACGCCCAAACCGCCAGGGAAGTGAGTTTGAGCAACACAGTCCTAGAGGCCATGAATGATGGAGGGAGGTGTGCTGTTAATAGAATTGCCAACTAACCTGGGGAGACTTTAATCCAAATACAGCAAAAAAGGAAAAATGAGGGGTGGGTTACAAAGTCCCAGGGCCACCATATTAATACCCATCTGGCTAAGGCTCAACAGGAATCTTCCCCAGGAAAGACCTGACTCCATGCAAGGCTAAACCCTGCTTCAAAACCAGAAAGTAAATAAGGGCAGAGTGTGGCACACACCTGTAATTACAGCACTCAGGAGGTGGAGACAGGAGGATCACCCCCAGGTTGAGGGTAGCTTGGTCTACGGAGAGTTTCAGGTCAACCAGAGCAATATAGTAAGGCCCTTCTTAAAAGATTGAAAGAAAAAAATGGCTGGGGATGTAGCTGAGTCTAGAACATTGCCTAGCATATAAGGATGCCCTGGTTTCCATCCCAGAAGGAAACAAAAGTGGGGAACACTTCGATCTAATAGAGCAGGTTGTTGGGGATAAAATAACTGCTGCCAGGGGCATGGCCTGGGCATGCAAAACTTACTCAACACATGTCAGTTCTCCTGAGAGAGAACACTTTCCTCCTAGCCCAGGTGGCACACATAGGTATCAGGTGCCCGCTCACAAGAGTCACGCTGGGAATGTCACTGCCAGCCACAGTGGAAGGACTGCAGCTCCTCTGAGATCAGGAGGAGCAGGTACAGAAGTGCCCTCTCCTCCTTGTCCTCATTCCCTTTTCCTCTGAATCTCATGCCCTAGCAGGGGGAGGGGGAGTCTGCAACGGGGATCACAGGGTTCCTACTCCTACCCATTCTTCTTCGGTAGGTAGGCCTCCATGTTGAAGAAGACATTCTGTCGCTCCTTAATGTTGGCGCCTATCTGCTGAATGAGCTCTGCCTCCTCTTGACTGGAATGGCGCTTGCACCTGCAATGGGAGTGATGCTGAGCTCCTCCAGCCTTGAGACCTTGGCGATGCCACGTCCCATACCTGACAGATAAGGGTGGCATTCACAAACAATAGCCACGTAATGATGTGAGCAGGTGCAGTGAGGCATCGGGAATGATGCTCAGCATCAGTAGTTGGCGGACTTGGGTGGGTGGCTAACCTGTTTTCTTCTCTTGTAACAGATCTTAAACATTCCTAAGTGGATCAACTGAGAGGCATGAGGAAGTATTGGCAGTCAACCAATCAAGGTCTTTCTGTTGCTCTTTGGAGAGATGTCATTATCAAAACTAGAAAACCAGCCGGGTGGTGGTGGCACATGCCTTTAATCCCAGCACTCGGGAGGCAGAGGCAGATGGATCTTGGAATTCAGGTCAGGTATGGTCTACAAAGCAAGTCCCAGGATAGTCGAGGTACACAAAGCAATCCTGTTTTGAAAAAACCAAACCTCCAATCCCAAAACCCATAAAAGGGAAGAAGCAGAGACACTTGGGAGAGAGAAGCAGAAGGATTGAGATTTCAGGTCATCCTTGGATATAGCCAGTTTGAGGTCAGCTTGGACTACAAGTGACCCTGTCTTTAAACAAAGAAAAATAGAACCATATTGACGCCACATCCTAGAACGAAAGGGTTCCTCAGTCTAGGACCCTAACTGATGGGTCAACCTTCCTCAGATGGTGTTTCTCTTGTGGTGACGCTGAGCAACGTCTGTCACAGCCAGGCTGGACGGCTCAGCTATATTTCCTGGGGTTCTGATGAGCAGACACAGTGTCCAAACAGTCTGAGCAGCAAGCAGTTATTAACAAGACAGAGGCTGAAAGGCCAAGTCTTCCTCAATCAGGAAGGGCCAGAGGATCTAAGCTCGGCACGCAGGTGGCCACCTCAGTGACCATGACAGCAAAGCCAATCTAGAGAAAAGCAGAATTCAGAGGAAAAAAAACAGTCCTAGAAACACACGCTGACCCCTGCGTCCAGGGATACCTGAAACTATCCTTGGTTTTTTCCACTAAATTTTCCATTCTCTTCTTAAGCCAGTTTTGAGTTGGGTTTCTGTCCTTTAGGACTAAGGAAGGACTAGGGTTGCTCACCTAACATGTGCAAAGCCCTGGGTTCCATCCCAATGAACCCAGAACTGTGCAAACCACGTGTGGTGGCTGGCTGACACCTGTGATCCTAACTCAAAGAGGAAGGTGGGCCAGAAATTCAAGGTCATCCTCACCAGTGTGAGACCAGTGGGGAAGGGAGAGAAGGAGGCCCTGGGGGAGCTTTCAAGCCACGCACTCTCACCTCTGGAGCGTGTGCTTCAGGTCCCTGAGGTGCCGCTTCTGCTTGTTGATGGAAGTGCTGCACAGAGTCTGTAGCGCTGTCAGCTCCTCCAGCTTCTGCCTGTAGATCCTGTGCATCTCCTGAAGGGCAGAGCAGCGTGACGGGAGGGTGGGACACACACACATCATTCTCACAGGTCTGGAGACCCAGCTGGCGAGATCTCGGAGACAGCTATAATGATATAACTATCAAAGACGTAGCTGTGACCGAGGAAGGCAGCATGGCACAGCAGCTGTGGAATAAGTGCCAGCTTTGCCCAGGAGTCATTCCTGATTTCTTAAGACAGTGTCTCTCTGTATAGCCCTGGTTGTCCTGGAAGTCAATGTGTAGACCAGGCTAGCCTTGAACAGAGATTCCCCCTATCTCTAAATGCTGGTATTAAAGAAGGTGTACCTATTTCATTCTATCAGACATGAACAACCAAACATGATGTAGAAAGGTTACCTTGCGTTACCTTGTGTTGTGTGTGTGTCTGTCTCTCTCTCTGGGGGTTGAGGCTAGTAACTTGTGCATTCCAGGCAGAATTTCTACCACTGGAGTACATCCTCAGTCTCCCTGCCACATGTTTCTTCTTGATTTTGTGGGACCAGGTTTCGTGTATCCCAGGATGGTGCTGAACTCGCTATGTAGCTGAGGATGAACTTGAACGTCTAATTCTTCCACTCCTACCTCCTGAGTATGAGGATGATACCTACACGCCAACACCCCCAGGTCTTTATGCATGCCAGGCCTGCACTCTGCCAAGTCAATGACATCCCCAGCCAAGCCCTTGTCAACTCTTCATCTACATGGTTCAGCAGAGTCAGAACACGCCCGGCACGGCTGGTCACATATCCAGTCCCAGCCCATCATTATCCTCTAGTCTGATTGGTTCAGAGGTGAACACATGGTTCCTACTGACCCAATGAGAGCCAGTCCTGGGTCTTTGGATGGAAGGATTAGACAAGAGATGTCTTTTCCCCTGGGTATGCCCACTCTAGCCTGAAGTCAGACATGGACAGAGAATCCAGAGATGATAAGATGTAATCCTGACAGCATCTGCTATGACTTGGGTTTGTGACAAAGGTGCACGTGGGTCCTCAATGTCATGACACTGAGATGTATTGGGATCTTTAGGACCTGTTAAAGGACTGAGCTGCAGGAGTCAGTTAAGTCTCATGGAACTAGATGCGGACTCACGGGAGCAGACTGTGGTACATAAGCCTGGTGCTTCCCCCTCAATCTCCCAGCGCATGTTCTTCCTTATATATCCACCCCATGATGCACATCATGACCCTGCCCAGATGTGGCTCTCAAGCTTGGATTCAGCCTCTCAAACTATGAGCCAAAGCAGACCTCTTCTCCTTATACAGTATCCAGTAGCAAGTTTTTTGTTTGTTTTATAGTTTTTCAAAACAGAGTTACTCCGTGTGGCCCTGGCTGTCCCTGAACTAGCTCTGTAGACCAGGCTGGCCTTGAACTCACAGAGATCCACCTGCCTCTGCTTCCGTGATTAAAGTGCTGGGATTAAAGGCATACGTCACCACCACCCAGCCAGTCTCAAGTATTTTATTTTTGCTTGTGAGCCTAGCCTTTTAACGGCTGAGCCAGCCCTTCAGCCCGCAAGTATTTTATAGTAACAACACAACACAGATTTCAGCTCTTGGGTGTGAGTTGTAAGGACCCATAAGCTCCTTTCTACTTCCTGTGCACTTTGAGTTTCTGATCCTCAGTGTGAAGAGAACTCTTGCTAAGTTAGCTAAGAAAAGCTCCTATCCCCTCCCTTAAAGCCATTGTCCGTGCCCCAGACTTTATATTCCTTCTTGAAAATAACTCTTCTGAGCTATATAATAAGAGACTTATCCCAATGTTGGGAAAAGGCAACAAAGCCCTCAAATTACTGCCTCACTCGATTCCCAGTAACTGTGGAGGTGATGGGAGAAAGCAGGAGGGTGCAGAACATGAAGCCAAAAATCAATGAGCAGTAGACATAACTCAAAGAGCCATGTTCATTTCTTTCTTCCCTCCCCTTCCTTCCTTTCCTCCTTTCTGGTTGACCTGCAACTCTATGCAGATAGGAACGGCCTTAAACTCAGAGATCTGAATGCTTCTTCAGCCCAGGTGCCACCATGCCTGACTTCAACAGCCATGTTCTTAGCTGCCACAGAAGCATGCTTACCAGAGGGGAGAAGGAGGGGAAGCAAGGTACAGAGTCTACACTAGCATGTCTGCCAATAAAACACTAAGTTAAAGCAGAAAATTAGGAAGCAAGAAAAATATCAAAGAGACCATGAACAGGTAGCAAACGCCTTTAATCCAAGCACTTGGGAGGCAGAGGCAGGCAGGTCATTGCTAGTCAAGCCCAGCTATACAGCAAATTATGTCTCAAAAAGAAAAAAAGGAGAACAGTAAGCAATGACATCCAAGAATCGTGAGCCAGTCACCCTGGACCACCCATTTGCAAGAGGGGCAAACCCAGGAGCCTCCTCTCTTCCCTGTGCCTCCCACGGAGGAAAATTGTGTTTTTTCTAATATGCTTATTTATCCTAAGATGATTTCAAGCTTGCAGACTTCCAAGAGCCAGACGAAGAAAGTCCCTCTCTCGCCTCTCCCCCAGTCACAGGGACCCTCAGGATGTGTGTCTGCTGTGTGTGCATGCCTTTCTCTATCAGGTATCAGTAAGCACCAGGCAACCCTGCCATCTAATTCTCTGGACAGAAGTGGGTTCTGAAGGATTGAAAATAATAAAAACGTTAAAATACCCCACACTCTGTGAACATTACAGGCCACTGGAATTGTGGCAGCCACACATACAGCTTTACTGTGCTCTGTCATGCTCATCACACATGACCTGTGGCTGCTCTGGTACCATAACAGCTGAATGAGTGGCAATGCAGAGACCATATGGCCTCCAAAGCTTAAAAAAAGAAAAAAGAGGGGCTGTAGAGATGCTCAGCAGTTAAGAACACAGGCTGCTCTTCCAGAGGTCCCACATGACAGCTCTCAACTGTCATGAGACAGTTCCAGGGACCCGACACCCTCATACAGATATGCCTGCAGGCCAAATGCCGATGCTCATAAAATAAAAATAAATTAAAAAAAAAGAAAGAAAGAAAGAAAGAAAGAAAGAAAGAAAGAAAGAAAGAA
>LOJH01027830.1:7106-17941 GCA_001685095.1 Ellobius talpinus
AGTTTTGGAAGTTGTTTACAATACACTTCCTGTTTACTTAGGTAATATTATATCTTTGGGGTCTTTGACAGAGTTGAAGAATAGATAATTATAATTATAGTTTTCCTTTTTATGATAAAAATAAAATAGATATAAATATTGTAACTTTAATTTTTGCTTAATACCTGTTTTGGTATATGTAACTTTACTATGTTAAAGTTAAAACCTTCCTTTTTATTTAGATAGAAAAGGGGAGGTGATGTGGGATTCCCTTCTGCATTCTGTGAATTTTTTTTATTAGCATTGGTTAATAAAGAATCTACTTTGAGCCTGTGGCAGTACAGAATAGAATAGAATTACTTAATAAGAAGCCTGTTATTGGTCAAGAAATGTTGTAATTAATATAGTTTCTGTGTGATTATTTTGTTTCTTGGCAGTGGAAAAAGAACAAGCAGCCTCTACCTATACCATGCCTGGTATTCATGTCAGCTGTAAAAATAATTGAAGGAATGAATAATTACTGAAGTGTAATCATAAGAGTATCTTGGGAGCATTTCTTTAAAATTAATCAAATCTGAGAGTTCAGTACAAACATGGTACATCTTTGGAAGCTGTCAAGTTGATTTGACATCTTCTTCCTGGTTTTGAACAAATAAATTTGTAGTTTTCATTCAATGTAAATTAACAAAAAATTAAGTATATTGCTGTGGTTTTTAATCTAGGGTAGGTGGTTAGGCTATAACTTGAGATCTATGCTTTCACCTCTTGAATTCTAAAATTACAGGCACACACCTTAAAATTTATCTCTGTATTACAAATTATGGCATATCCAGTTTTGGGATATTTGACAGCCACTATACAGAGACTCACATTTCATTCCCTCCACCACCTACAGGGCATTAATTACTAAAAGCATTTTTACTTGAGAACATAATGCAAAAAAATATCCAAGTCTCACCTATATTTTGCTTATGAGCACATTTGTTCATTAAGATCACTTTTTATAGAAACTTTTGGGCTAGAAACAATAAGTCCTGATCCCAAAGAAATCACCACAATGTGCATGATTTTTTTCAAAATTTGAAAATATGATCTTATGTGAAGCATTTGTCTCTTTAGTGTGTGCTCAGTTCTCTTCACTTTGCTCAGATGCCCAATAGATGCACATTGAACACAAAGGAGATTACCTGCATTCCCAGCACTACCTGGAATCTTCTCTTATGGTTCTAGCTTTGATGGAGGAAAACCCAATTCCATGTTAGACATGGTTCTAACTAGGCAAAGGGTTGGCATCTGTGAGAGAAGTTAGGATTAAACTGAATTTTATAGGTGAAAGAATAGTGCCAAACATACCTGGCAAAATAAAAAAAAGAAAGTCAAGAAAATGATTCCTAATGATATTTTGCTGTACTAAGTAATCCATGCCTAGCTGATAGTTGTTAGAGAGCCTTCCTCCAACAGCTGATAGGAGCAGATACAGAGATCCACAGCCAAATATTAGGGAACTCTGTGGAAGAGGGAGAGAAGGAATTGTAACAGCCAGAGGGGTCAAAGAAACCACAAAAACATGGCCCTCAGAATCAATTAAGAGGGGCTAATAGGGATTCACAGAGATTGAAGTGACAGTCATGGAGTCTGAATGGGTTTGAGCTAGGCCCTCTGAGTATATAGTATGGCTGAATAGCTTGATATTCCTTGGGACTCTTAGGAGTGGGAATGGTATGTACCTCTGACTCTTGCTGACTCTTGTGACCCCTTTCTTCCTATTGGTTTGCCTTGTCCACTTTCGATATGAAATCTTATTGCTTTACAACTGTATTTTGCAAGTCTTCATTTATTTGTCAAAACTGTGCTTTGCTGTACTGTATCAGTCATTATAAGGAAAGCTAAATGTGTATGCAATGTATTGGTTATTACTTTTTTGATTAACAAAAACACCAACTACAAAAATCAATGATTAAACACTTTGATGTCCTATGGGAAATCACAACATAACAAAATTATGTTTGAAGCTGAGGAGGAACAGCATTAGGAATTGCTGTATCTTAGGATCAAAATTCAGTGATTAAGGGCAAATAATGATCTTCCAAATAATTGGAGTTTGGTTCCCAGTTCCCATGTTGGCACACAGACCCCTGTAACTGTAGTTACAGGAAATCTAACTTCTTTTACTGGCCCTTGAAGTACCTGAACACATGTGCATAGACCCACACATAGACATATATACATACAGAAATAAAATAATGTTTGCAAAACAAGAAATTTCCATATAAAATTAGTAACCCCACTTTGTGTGTATTCAGTCACACTTAAAGACTCATAACTGAAACAAAATCTAGATAAATTATTATATTATTTCCCAATTATCCTCTAGTGTCATTCAACTATAATGCTTTCCTCCAAGCATTTTTATGGATCTTGTTGTCACTGTCCACATTCCTGCAGATCGCCGATTTCTTTCTACTCACTAGAAGTACCCAGGCCCTATAGCAGTGTCTATTTTCTGCAGTACATAGCTTTATAATAATTTCAACCCCCCCAGAATCACTCCAAAATTAACATTTGCATGGTCATATTAAATAGCATGAAGAAACAGTGTTTATCTCACTCACAGTTTCTGATGACTCAGCTCATGATTGAGTGACACTTCATTTTCACAGAACACCATGGTTAAGTGATATTGTGGACAGGAGGTACCTGCACAGAAAATTATTTTAATCTAATTTGTAATCCATATTTACAATAATGGCAAAGATATTCTAGAGAAATGTGAATCTAAAAGTTCATTAGCTAAGAGAATATTCGTGAACCACATCATATTCAGAATGCACTGGAGAGTCTTACAATAATTAATGGAAATAATGGGACAATATAACCTCAAAAACAGACTAAAAAAAGGTAGGGCTTTGCATATAGAGGCACACATCACACACATACGAGCACATTTTGTAGGATATGTAAATATTAGATGAAGTTTGTGGAAAGAGAAGAGTTACAAGGTACTCAAATTATTTTATTAACAATGTGTTACAACATAACACCACACTTATCAGTTATTTTATTTTTAGATTTTTAGAGACAGGGTTTCTCTCTGTAACAGCCCTAGCTGTACTGCAACCAGCTCTGTAGACAAGGCTGGCCTTGAACTCACAGAGATTCACCTGCCTCTGCTTCCCAAGTTTTGGGATTAAAGGTGTGTGTGTGCTACTACCACCTGGCAACTTTTCATCTCTTTTATACTATGAAAAATTAGCAAATAAAATGAGTTACATCAGTATTCTGCATTAATATTAAGTTGTTATTATTTTAGACAAATGGTATTCAAGGATAATTATACTAGATGATGTAAACCATGAAGATTTTACTGTAATTTTTGAGACGCTTGTGGTGTTGAGGACAACGTGCTCTATAAATCAATAGATGAACAGCTGGAGCAATCAATTTTGTGCTTGAAATAACAAACTGTATGATGTCAAAAAATAAACAGAGACTGGGAGTCATTAAAACACTAAAACAGGACAGCATTCAGAAAATACCGCTGCCACGGTGAAGAAAACTTCATGAAACTAGATTTAGTTTGCAATATAACAAAAACAACTATGAAATTGAATGTGTGATAGGGAGCAGTTGATGATGAATGGCTAAAAGGAGACATAAAGTAAAGGGTTTTGATAAATTATTACCTAATACAATTCTCAGAAAGGAAAGCGGCAACCCTTAAAAATATCCTGAAAACATTGATGTATGGATTAAGAGATTTCAGGAGCTATAAAGAAAAGCAACAGAAATAGAACTACTACAAACAGAAATGTTTCCAGGGAGACATTGACTAATTTAAAAAATTAGGAAGGGCTAGCCAGACAGCCAGACAGCCAGTCAGACAACTCTTTATGTGGAAATAACACTACTCAGACATCCAGAAGACTTTTCAGAACCCAGTTGAATCAGAAAGTAATGGTACAACATACAAAGTGGCCAAGAAACTCTAGGTTTCCCACTATACCTCAACCTTACCTTGAACTCCATCCTCCTGCCTCAAGTGTGTTGAATACTGGTATTCTAAGCATATATCAACAAGCTTAGTTTTCAAAGACGCTATTAATCCAATAGAATAATATCTCAAAACCTGGATTGTAAACACAACAAAACAGAGTTTAGATTTTAAAAGCATGTCAAACTGTTGTTAGAGATGTTCTTTGCTTTATTTACTGGTATGTGAAGCAGGCTATAAAAGACACTTCTAGCTCATAATGCCTGTTTGTATAAAAAGAATTGTAGTAAGAAAAAATGGTGTTGAGATAGCCCAGATGAGTTCCTGACAGAAAGACTTAGACATTTAATCTCCCAGAGTTACTTTTGCAGATTCTGCCAAAACCCTTAGCTTTGCCTTTAAAAGTGAGATGTCTGTCAAGACCCCAGTGGGACAAGTGGACTTACCACAGCATCACTACTGTCAGCAGATCGTGTCCACACGAAACTTGTTTTATTTCTGCAGAATTAGATCTTGGGCTATCTGTACAACATATTGTAGCTGTGCACCTTTACAAGATGACTTTTGGAAGGATAGAGACTGCTGCCAAGTTAGAAAAGTGAAAGGAAAATATCCCTTCAGTCTTATTTCGGGTAGAGTCAGGGTCATGCTACTCACAGAGGCAGAGTGCTGGACAATGACATCAGAAAACATTAAGCTTCAGGTAAACACAATTAGGATGATGTGGATTAATTTTGGAAAGGCAATAAAATAAATGACATATAAGTAATATTGTTCTTTTTATTTATTTTTCTCTCATATATTGCATCAAAACCACAGTTTCCCCTCCCTCCTCTCATCCCAGAATCCTGCCTCCCCAAGATCCAATCAGTTTCCCTTCAGAAAAGAGCAAGCCTCCCAGGGATATCAACCAAGCATGATATTTCAAGTTATAATAAGATTAAGCACCTTCTGTCATATTGAGGCTGGACAAGGCCACCCAATATGAGGACTAGGGTTCTAAAATAGAGTAAATAGTCAGAGACAGTCACTGTTCCCACCGTTAAAAGTCCAACAAGATGACCAAGCTATACAACTGTAACATTCACAGAGGACCTAGGTCAGACCCATGCAGGCTCTCTGATTATTGGTTCAGTCTGTGAGTTCCAATGGCCCTGGTTAGATGATCCAAAAGAATATGGATATTCTTATGGTATCCATGACCCCTCTGGCTCCTACAATCTTTTCTTCTCCTCTTCCACAGGATTGCCTGACCTCTGCTTAATGTTTGGCTGTGAGTCTCTGCATCTGCTCCCTTAGTTCTTGGATTAAGCCTTTCTGATGATGACTATGTTAGGTTCAGGTCTACAAGTACAGCAAAGCATCATTAGGAATCATTTCACTGACTTTCGTTTGCTTGTCTGTTTGTTTTTCCGGTCATTTTTGGTTCTGTTTTACGTCTCTGGGATAATCATATTATATTTTTGTGTGTGACTAGAAGGAGGGAAATTCCATTATTTGTTGAATAATTAAGAGATAAGCTATAGGTTTGCTCTCACAAATAATTTTTACCACATGTGTTTACTCTCTATTGTTTCTGTACCAATTAATAATTCAAATTTAAATTGTTTAAATTATGCTGAAACCATTGCCATATAGTTCTGTGAGCTGTATGTTACCAGTCTCCCTGCAAGGAAATCAAGGTTTCACCTGAGCTGTCTTCTTGCCTAGGGGCTGTAGAAAAGGAATTATTTCTGTAGACCACACAATTACTTGCTCTGATGACCATAGCTTCCCATTAATAAAAATAGATCTCTTCTATGCCCCCAAATACTACATAAACATTGAAACCTGGCCACATAATTGAGCTATGAGGACAAGATTAAGTTGGGGAACATTACTTAAATGAAGAGCCTTATAAATTTGGGGAAATGCAAAGAGAATTTCTAGTCTGGTTACTGCTTCATGCCCTGAGCCAAAAATTTTATCTGTACATTGAAATACTGATTCCTCATTTGAGAAACTAAAATTTAATGGTATTCACATTTTTTCAGTCACTATAGTTACTCTTATATGATAACAGTAATTATATACCTAAAATTGAACGAAAGCATTTTACATAATACAGTTAAATGACGGAAACTAAGTTAATTTGTGCCATAAATATTACACCATTGATAATTGTTTTCAGAAACAACCACAAAAATGTTAAAAAAAATTCTAAGTTTAAGATATTGATTGTGCAGCAGCAATGGGTTCTAAGGGGCATGTTTACAATGCAGAAGTTAATAGCATATGCAGCATTTGGTTTATATTTTCAAGTTGACAGAGATAGATATTTACATTTTAGAAACCCCAAAAAGCCTAAAGTTATCTCATATTTCTCTGTTTAGGAATACTTCGAGTTCTACTATGTTCTAACCATTATTTCTCAGTAAATATAACCACGCAGCAATATTTCCACAAGAATCCCAATGGTGCTCCAGACATTTTCTTATGAGATATTCTCTCTTGTATAGTTATTAGGCTTTGTTATCAAATATTCATGATATAAAGAACTAGATTATAAAATTTGAAATTATTAGTGTTAGCAACATGATTTGGAAAACAATCAAGGTGGGGTTATTAGGTATCAAGAGTCAAATGTTTCCATATTTCCTATAAAACACTAAAATTCCAAATAGTCTCCACAAGCTCGACATTTCCTTATAAAAGGTCTCCTTTAAGTAATTCTTAAAATTATTTTAATAACCTGAAATGTTAAAAATTAGACACCAAAAAATAAACAAGATGGATCAAATGAGATGTCCAAAGCTAAAATTGTTTGAGACTTTTTCGGAGCAAAGACACTTTTTTCTTATCTCTTTTTAATAAAAAAAATAGATTCTTCTTTCATACAATACATTCCAACAAGTTTCCTGTATTTTCACTTCTCCTACCTCGCCCTACCTCTTCTCTCCCTCAGATCCACTACTCATGTTTTGAGACACATTTTTTAATTCAGTTTTGGGGAATGTGAGAGGTTTGTGCATGGACACCACATCTTTAGCTCTTGGATACACAGTAAATACAAAGCTATAGTCATCAGATAAGTGTGGTCCATGACCCCCATCACTTGACATTATCTCCTTGCCTGGGTCATTAGAAGCTTGTGCTGAAGACATGATCCTCACATCCTGCCTTCATGGATGTAACAGAAAGTTCTTCATTTTCCTGAGAATTCGCTTCTGTCCTGACATGTACAGAAAGGAAATGCAGACTTCTAAGAGCATAGTACCTGCCAATTTTGTTCTCATTTCTTGAGAACATTGACACTCGATAAGGGAGAAATTCTTTTCTGACATCATCATCAGGCAAATTAAAATCCTTACCACATTTTTATCCTTAGAGAGAAAAAATAATTAATGTTAGAAATAAAATATACCACTGCACAATTTTGACTTTCAATATGTGAAAAAATTTTCCTGTACAAAGAGAAATCAAACTTGCTAGAATAATAAGGACATATGCTTAAATGTGAATAGACAAGTTTTCTCCACATATAATGAATCAATATATTTGCTTAGGATTCTAGGTAGGAAAATAATAACATCATAATAAGTTGATCAAACAGATAAGGTAAACATAATTAATTAATGTTCCATATTTTAAATTAATGCCTAAAACACAGGGAATGGTCTCTGATTGAAATTAAATTTCAGATTTATGGAGAGGTGGGGCATTACTGTGGGTTGAGGCTAAAATACCTCACCTGACAGACAAGGGTTATATTATGAGTAGCCTGAAATATTTTTAGAGAAGATTATTCATGACATTGTAGATAAAAATGTAGTTTCACTGTATTACCAAGTTAGCACAATGCCTTCTGAAGACTATTTCTGATTATAGTCTAGAACATATTCAATATAGAAATGAGGCAAATGAATATTCAGAGAATAGTGAAGTTGACCATGAAAGAACTGAAGAACTGTTTATTTTGGTTTTTCTCTGATAATAATTGTTTGACACACGTGGGGATATTTAGCGATATTTAACTATACTACTCAGGAAAGTATGCATTATAATCCCCGGATTGACACATGGAAAGTAAAGCCAAATAGACAAGATTTTATTTTGATGGTGACACAAACTGCAGGGGTTTGGGAATTTGAAAGTTTAGCTTGTTTATGGGGAGACAATGGGGTGTTAATTTATGTGTATATTCACTATAGGATTTCAACTTCTGTCACTGTTCTAGTCCTGTGAATAGACACCATGACCCTGGAAACTCTTGAGAGAGAAAATAATTAGTTGGGGGCTGCTTAAAGTTTCAAGTCTTAAACCATTACCATACTGTAGGAAGCACAGTAGCAGGCATGGCAGGCATAGTGCTGGAGAAGCTATTGAGCATTACATCCTATTTCTCATATTGAAAGAGATGTTGTCAAAATTTAATTTTATAGAAATTTTGACAAGTTAAAATATTTTCCTTTAGCACAAATTGTCAGGTAAACACCCAGAGCCCTCAGCCACACTGCCAGCTGTGCCAAAAATGAGGCACCGTGATTAGATGTTTCATATTATAAAATCTTATTTTGGGAAATTAAAATCTAGAAGTTGAATAAAAAATAATTAGCAGGCATGTATGATCTGAATATGAGTTTGAGTTGACTCAGAACTGTTAATACAAATTTCCTGTATTAAAAAGAATCAAGATACTTTCTGTAATATTCCTGGCATCTCACTGTTCCACAAGCCTCTTTTCACACTGTTGTGACCAAGAGCTGAAATCACTGTTGTGTCTTTGTCCTTCTTCGGTTGGGTCAGACATGGCTTAGGTGGAAATTATGGAGCTTATTTATTCACAACAAAGTTCCTGCTTTTAAATACACTGGAACATACCACTATTAACCACAGTAGTATTAAATACTTTAAAAGAACTTTACATTCTGCTTCTACAGTGAAGAAAGATTGGTGATTGTGTGTCTTAGTTAGGGTTTATATAGCTGTGAAGAGATAGCATAACCACAGCAACTCTTATAAAGGAAAACACTTAATTGTGGCTGACTTACAACTTCAGAGTTTTAGTCCATTATCTTCATTGTAGGAAATATGGCATCATGTAGGCAGACATGGCAACAGACAATTCTACGTTTTGATCTACATTTGTGCCACACTAGGCATAACTTGAGCATAAGAGACCTCGAAGCTCACACCTGCAGTGATATACTTCCTCCAACAAGGCCAAACTTACTCTAGTAAAGCTACACCACCTAATAATGTCACTCCCTATGGGGTCCATTTTCTTTCAAACCATACTAGTATGTGCGTTTGTGTTGATTTAATAGACCACTTGACTTGATTATTTTTGTCTCTATATATTATGCTTTTGTTACTTAACACACTATGTTTGTTGTTACATACTTTGTTGCAAAATAGCACAAATATTTTGAAAATGCTGATTTATATGCCTAGATACACATTTCTATAAAACCTGAAACTTTATCTTCGAACTCATTTAAATGATCAGCATATGACTTCAGTCCACTCTCATCATGGAAATAAGTCATGGACATGGCAAGTACATTTGCTTATAAATTGAGCAAGACAAGAAATAGGTCAATCAGGATAGGCAATTATCAACACAGGGGGAATGAAAATTTTATGAAATATTTCAAGAAGCTATTAAAAGTTTAATGCTTTAGAAGATGAACTGCAATTAAATGTGAAGCTACTACAGCTTTTAAAATTCTGTAGTTTTAAAAGTTTAATAATAATTGTTCTGTCTTTTATTTATCTATGTTTAATTTCTACATTTTACTATATTATATTTTTATTTTTAATTATTTTTGGGTGAAAGCATTTTATACTTTCAGGTGGCTTTAACTTCCAGATCAAAACCCTTCATAGATAGGAGTTTGGGAAAGAACAAGAGAAAGAAGTTTAAGAAGAAACTCTAGGGAAATGCTGTTTGTTGGCTCACTCCCTGTTTTCTGCTCAGCTAGTTTTCTTATACAGCCCAGTGATATATTTCTGGCACTGCCCTTAGTAAGATGGGTGCTCCTATATCACTCAACAGTAAAGACCATCTCTCCCAAAGACATGCTCATGGGCCAATGATAACAACGCAATTTCTCATTCAGTTTTTTCTCTCTCTGATGTCTCTAAGCTGAATCAAACTGACAATTAGCTGCATTTTTATTTTACTTTTAGCAGCAGTTAAACAAAAGCAATGGCATAAAATCAATGAACCTACTGTCTTTTTTTATAAATTATTTTT
Organism: Ellobius talpinus; assembly: GCA_001685095.1. Classification (NCBI taxonomy): domain Eukaryota; kingdom Metazoa; phylum Chordata; class Mammalia; order Rodentia; family Cricetidae; genus Ellobius; species Ellobius talpinus. The sequence goes on from LOJH01027830.1 coordinate 17,315, forward strand.
AAAAATGCTTTTTTTTTCTAATTTTACATACCAATCCCAGTTCATATTCCCTCCCCTTTTTCCATTCCCTATACCTTCCCCTACCACTCCACCTCACACCCACTCCTCAGAGAGGGTAAAGCTTCCCATGGGGAATCAACACCCCACGATGTCTGGGCAAAGAGAATGGGTTCCAAAAAGCCAGTACAAACAGTAGGGATAAATCCTGGCCTCACTGTCAGTGGCCCCACAGACTAACCCAGCCATACAATTGTCACCCACATTCAGAGGACCTAATTTGGTCCGATGCTGGTTCCTTCCCTGTCAGGCCTGAGTTGGTGAACTCCCATTAGCTCAGTTAAGCTGTTTCAGTGGGTGTCCCCATCGAGATCTTGAACTTTTTGCTTATATTCTCACTCTTGCAACTCCTTGACTGGACATGGGGAGCTCAGCTGATTGCTTTACTGTGGTACTCTGCCTCTTTTCAAAAAATCATTATTCTTGAATCAATATTGAAGCCCCAAACTAATGTCCATTTTTGGAAAAATTTGAAAACTGATCAGCAATTGAAAAAGTAAACATATTTTCTTTACTTCTACATTTATCCTCACATCTAAAACTATGCTCTCTCTCTCTCTCTCTCTCTCT
>LOJH01027834.1:5448-17155 GCA_001685095.1 Ellobius talpinus
AAGAACAGGTGCTGGCTCACTCTTAAATGTATGTCCGGTAAGCTTGGCATAAGACTTGCTTTCATTGAAGCATGCCACATACTAGAGCGGTGTTGGTGGAAGTAGGGTCTCCACCCACCTTTATCCCAGGAGAGTTCTTAAATTTATTACAAAAACTGATGGTAGCAGAGTGGGCAGACTGTGCCATTAGGTTGAGCAGCCTGTGTGAGATCAAACAATTTTTTTTCTATGTGCTTGTCCTTAAGAATTGCCCGCCTATGCCTGGTATGGTGTTGGGGAATATTATTTTCAGGTGTGTGACTTTTGTTTACGCTGCATTTGTGTAACTGTGAAGCAGTGTTCCTGTGCCTGTCTAAATCGCCTGATGGTCCTAATAAAGAGCTGAACGGCCAATAGTGCGGCAGGAGCAAGCGTAGGTGGGGCGGGCGGGCAGAGAGGATAAATAGAAGGAGAAACGAGGTGAAAGAAGAGCAAGAGAACAAGGAGAGGAGGACATCAGGGGTCCGCTACACAGCCAACCAGCTAGTCACGGAGTAAGAAGGAAGGTATACAGAGACAGAGAAAGATAAAAGCCCAGGGGCAAAAGGTAGTCGGGATAATTTCAGAAAAGCTGGCAAGAAACAAGCCAAACTAAGGCTGGGCATTCATAACTAAGAATAGGCCTCCATGTGTGATTTATTTGATTGCTTGTGGTGGGCCTCCCAAAAAGCCAAAAGAGTGAAACATTGCACAGTGGTGTGGTGGTACACGCCCTTAATTCCAACATTTGGGAGTTAGAGCCTGGCAGATCTCTGCAAGTTCAAGGCCAGCCTGGCCTATGTAGTAAGTTCCAGGACAGCCAGAACTATGTAGAGAGACCCTGTCTCAAAAATTAATAAGAATTGTCTGCCTAGTCTAGTAGCACACACCTGGTGAGGGTATAGATAAGACCCTGTCTTAGAAGAGGAGGAGGAGGAGGAGGAAGAAATCTCTTTTTAGATTTTTATGCTAAAAGGATTGAGTATTTATGATTAAAAGGACCCTTTTTCCATCAATATTTTATTCATTTGTTTTTATTTTCAGTATGAGGAACCCAGGGCCTTCTAAGTTACAGTGAGGATGTGTTTTATTGATGCGTTGGCATGAGGATGTGTGGATTCACACGCCGAGGAGTTAGTCATTTTCCAAGCATCAGGTAGGTACTTGTTTTAAGTTCGTGCGTACTCTGCCCACAGCACGCTCATGCTCTCCTCCTCAGACTTAAAAAGTGCCAGTGTCATGGAAAGAGACCTGTGTTTAAATGCATTTGCCATATGCTCAGATTAGTAAAAAGGGAGTTAGGTTTTAAGTTAGGAGGGTGTCTCCTTTGTTGCAAAACTGTAGTCTACTTGCTGATTCTTGGGACGCAATGCCTGGAAAGTGTACAAAGCCTTCTACGTCGATGTTATATGATAATGTAGAGACAAATCTCACATTAATTTCGTCCACATGTATTGTTTTAGGATGGGAAGTAGTAAATGAAGACATTTTAAACATTAATTTAAGAAAGTTATTTTTGTTTGTTTTTCAAGACAGGGTTTCTCGGGTAGCCTTGGCTGTCCTGGAACTCGCTCTGTAGACCAGACTGACCTCGAAACTTATGGAGATCTACCTGCCTCTTCCTCCTGAGTTCTGGGATTACAGGCATATGCCACCATTGCCTGGCATTATTTTTAATTCTATATAAATATATATAAAGCACGCGTGTGTGTATGGGTGTGTGTGTATGTATGTGCATGCGCCCATGAGTGCAGCACCCATGGAGACCAGAGGCATCAGATACTTAAGCTGGGGTTACAGAGTTGTGAGCCACCTGACATGAAAGGTAGGAACTCTGAGACATCTCTCCAACCCCTGGGGGAAATGTAATAAAAAAGGAAATAGTTGAGTTCCTTAATATTTTGGAAGAAGATTTGAAAGCAGAAAAGTAAGGTGCTATCTTCCATATGTATGGGTACCTGCAGTGTCCAGAAGACCTGGATGCCCTGGACCTATAATTACACGAGGTTGTGAGCCATCTGGCCTGAGTGTTGGGAATGGAACTTCTGTTTTTTGGAAGAATAGCCATTTCTGCAGACTTTAAAGACCTTAAAAATATTAATTTTTTGATGGGTATGGTGGTGCATGCCTGCAGTCCTAGTACTTAGGCTGGATCAAGGATCACTGCATATTGGAGCCAGCCTTGCTGCATAAGGAGACCCTGTTTCAAAAAAGGGTTTTGTTTGTTTTTGTTTTGAGACAGTTTCACACATCCTTAGGCTGGCCTCAGACAACCTTGAACTTCTGATTTTCATGCTTCTACCTCCCAAGTACTAGAATTACGGGCCTGTGCCATTATGCATGGTTTTATATGACACTGGGATTGAACCCAAGGCTTTGTGTATGCCAGACTAATCCTCTACCATCTTAGCTACTCTATCACCCTACCTTGAAAAAAAAAGTCAAATTGCAAGTAAAATATAAGACGTCTTGCCTCTAACTAAGAGGCCGAGGAACTTACTTAATTTTGTCTCTGCTCAAATTAGTTTGTACCCTGGCACAAATGAATTCTGCAATTGAAATTCAAAATCAACTGAAGTGTGCTGATGGCCATGCCACTTCTGTGTATTGCTTTCATTGGTTCCCTCTCACTCTCTCCCTCCCCCTCCCTCCCTCCCTCTTCCTTTCTCTCCCTCCCTCTCTTTTTTCCAACCCCATTTCTTTCTTAACAGGGTCTTAAGTAGTTTTAGGCTGGCCTTGAATTCTTAATCCTCCTGCCTCTGCTTCCCACGGGCTGGGATCTCAGGCATGCATCACCATGCCTGGCTCCCGGTGGTCCATATTTCTCTAGTGTTCCCCATGGCAGTGTTTTGGAAAACTGTGGCTATGGAGCTGGAGCTTGTCTTTCAGTGAACTCCCAAGGAGAGGGCATGGAGGTCCTGGGCTTTATTCCCTTTCCTTGTGGAATTGTGACATGTTCCCACAATAGGAGGAAATAGAGGCTAAAGGGCTTGTGAAAGAAAGAGGACAGCCCCATGGAGGCCCCATGAGGAGGACTGGCAGCCTAGGCCGAGGCTGAACCCATATGAGACTTCAGGCAGGGTGCATCTCGGGTCAGCCTGCTCTCACATCAATACTACCTGAGCCAACTGCAAATGATGACTTCCTTTTTTCAGGGAAGAGAAACGCGAGAGAGAAACCTGTCTAAATTAGCATGCTTGCTTAGGGGGCTGCAGCCCCTGAGTTCCCGCCCCAGCGTTGCAGAGTGGTGGAAAGCTATAATTCCAACACTCGAGAGGCAGAGGTAGGAAGGTGAGGAATTCAAGGCCATCATCAGCTACAGAAAGGGTTAGAGGCCAGCCTGGTTTACAAAAGACCCTGTCTAAAAAAGAAAAAGTCCGAAAAAGTCCGTCATGTATTTTGAAGTTAAAAAAAAAATCACGAAGTCCGAAAAGGTATGGTGGCATAGTCTAAGCAACATAGAATGATCATGTCTTACAAAAGGCCTTTTGGACTCTTTCCTTAAAAAAAGTGTGTGCGTGTGGGGGCGTGCATGCATGCACACCAGGCATGCGCGAATGCACACACACACCATACCTACAGGAGCCCGTTCTCTCCTGCCACAGAGTTCCAGTTCCAGAGCTCAGGTGGCGATGCTTGGGTAGAAACTGCTTTCACCTGCTAAGCCATCTTGCTGCCCCACCCCCTCCCCCAAACCCAGTAGAGTCCTAGCAGATGGGCAGATGTGAGACCAGTATGCATGGTTCAGTGTGGACACCACATTGGCCGCTGTTGCCTTAATGACGGGACAACTGAGGTAGCGCGTATGTGCACATTCGTGGCCCTCTGTCCCACTGATGGTTGGTCTAGGAGGTTGGGCTACCCTCGCTCGGAAGATGAGAGCTGACCAAATCCAGAGGAGAACCGGTGGGAGAGATAAACGTGAAAACGTTACCGAGGAAATCCAAACATCCTGCCCAGATTCTGGAAGCATCTGTAGTCCATGACAGGAGTGGGGGTAGGGCTTCCTTTCTGTCTTGCACAAACTTGAGCTCGGGGGCTGGGACTGCCAGCCCTTCTGGGACCCTCATGTGGACGTCCTTTTTGTTTCTCAGGCCCTTTCTCTGTTTCCTCCCATTGTGGGAACTGGGAAGCCAGCTCAGTTCTCGCTGAACCTTGTGGAAGAACCCCCTCTGGGCAATGCCTCCACTGCCTGGGTGGCGGCTGGTCCTGGGTTTTTCTCGAGTCCTCTGCGCAAGCTCTATTCCCTGGTTCCACTCAGCACTGAATGCTCAGCTCTCTGCTCTTCTGGGCCTTTTGGAACCACGAGGGCCGTTTCATTCATCTCCTTGTTTCCCACATGGTCTGAGTCTTGAGCAATCACTCCGGCTCTGTTAAAAAAAAAAGATTCTCAGACCCGCCCCTGGAGAGTCTGACTCAGAGGTTGCTGTGAAGCCAGGAACAGCCTGGGCCAACAAGGTCTCCAGGTGACTGTGATAAACCAAGTTTTGGAAATAGCAGACTTGTGTATTAGGAATCGGTCCAGGTGGTGGAGTGGCTACACATCCATGGAGTGCATGGTGGGGCTAGCACCTTCTTGATCCCCAAGTCAGTCGGACAGTAGCCTTTTGTTGTTGTTTTCTGCTTTTGAGCTGCAATCTGGCTAAGCAATCCAGTCTTCCCAGAAACTCAAGATCGGCCTCCCTGCAAATGCAAGTCTTATACTAGCTCTAGAAAATCTGTTCTGAGTTAGAAGTGGCCATTTTTAGGAGACACTTGCCTCGAAAGACCTGTTGTAGGTTGTGAGATGGCGGCATGCCTGCGAATAGGAAGTTGTGACTTGAAACATTTCCAGTTTATCTTCTTCTAAAAATTATGTTTTATAAATAAGCAGAAGCCAGATGTGTTGGCAAATACCTGTAATCCTGGAATCTGGGCGGCAGAGCTGGAGGACCGGGGTTCAAGGACATCCTGCAATAGTGGATACCTTTTCTAAAATAAGACAACTCACCCGAAGACAAAGAGAACCTCTCTGGTATGAGACACCCCCACCAGGAGTGGTGGTGATTTTGTCCCTTATTCTGGATTGCTTTCACAGACATAGAAATGTTTTACTTTGAGAGGACAGACCACTGTTTTAGATCGTTCCCATGGGGAAATCATTTATCATACTTCCTCATTTTGATTGGAAGAAAACAAAAACCGGTGTGTTATCAGCAACTTGAGCCGGGATGAGTTTGGTACTTCTATTTGGCTAAGTTAGGCATCTGATAAAAATGCTCCGAGGGCTCAGGCTGAGAGTTGGAGGAATTGAGTTAAGTAGGTGCTGGTCTGTGGAATTGTATTATGCGTGATCCCACCGAAGCCTGAGTATCACAGTTGAGGTGTTCTGGAGTTTTCCCCGTGGATGCTCCCAGCTGACAATCTGGCTGCTGGACTATATACAGATGAGGAAACCAGCCTGTACTTCTCAGGATATCCGTTGTACTAATTAATCAGCTGGTGGACTCCGGAGCCCAGGGCTGCATTCATTACTCCTACTTCACGAGTGCTGAGATCTGTGGCAATCAGTGTGCAGCTCGGATAGACAGAGCATGCATTTTCATTGAGTTTATTGAGTAGGAAACATATTTACAATATCCCAAAAATATACTTCAGAGGGCGTTTGGAGAAAAGTATCACTCCTGCTGATGGCCTTGCCTTCACCCTCCAGCCCTCTGCCAGCTCCTCACTCTTTTTCTGTAGCTTTCCAAGATTTCTTCACACAAACAGAATTTCAGGGTTTGCTCTGTCATCTTCACTGTTCTTCTCTATGTCTTTTTGTTGGTTTCTAAAATTAATTACTTGTAAACAATACTTGTGAATTTCAGGTCAATCTTGTTAGAGTAGTCGATTGAATTGGGGAAAAAAGATAGAATTCAGATAGATTGCTAAATCCCTTATTAAGCTTTTGTTTTTAGGTCTTTTTATACACGAGCTTTCTCAAAAGATGGTTGAGCATTTCCTGCATTAAGAAAGGATGTGGGGGTGGGGCTGAGGGAATAACTGGGTTGGAAGAGTGCTTGCCAGCATGCCTTCTAGCTGGATATCCTGATGTTGAGCCTGGATGTCTCCTGTGGGATGGAGGACTGGTGATCTAGGTAGGCGTGCATTTGGATTTGGTGGGGGAGGGTTTTACTATGAGATAGTGACCTACAGTCTGAAACATAAACGCAATGGCTCCCAAGGTCTGCCTGTTGGCTGCAGTGTCTTAGGTGGTACTGTCACAGTGACACATGACAGGCATAGGAAGGAATTGTGGTAGTTGGAGTTACTTTTCTTTAGTCGTTAACCTGAGATCCAGCCTCAGATCAAAAGGCGGTGCTGATTTTGTACAGAAGTGGCTGGTGAAAACATTAGTGGTGGCACACAGCTTTAATCCCAGCACTCGGCAAACAGAGGCATGGGGATCTCTTGAGTTCGAGGCCAGCCTGGTCTACAGAGTGAGCTCCAGGACAGCCAGAGTTGCACAGAGAAACCCTTTCTTGAAAATCCAAAACAACAAACAAAAACATTATCAATAAGTTGTGGACCCAGAAGCAACTTGTGGTTACACAGCCTACTTACTTCTCTATAAATAAAAAGAAAACTGAGGTCAGCTATGATGGGCATGTCTGTGAGCCCAGCCTTCAGGAGTCTGATGCAGGAGGATCATGAGTTGGAGGCCACCTTTGCCTACATGGTGAGATCATGTCTCAAAAAAATAGACAAAGTTAATGTAAAAGCTTTTGGTCTTAGGAGGTACATTTCTGATTTGAACATTAATGTATATTCATCCTAAATTGCAAACCAGTTAAACAGAAGAAACAAAGAATACAAAAAAATTGGTGTTGGACAGTATTGCTGTTTGTACACATATACATATGTATCTTTATATTTATTGAAGTATAGCAATTGATAGTATGTATCTCTGTCTGTCTGTCTGTCTGTCTGTGGCATCCATGGACTTGCACATGCCAGACACTCTTATCACTGAACATCACCAGTGACCCAATTGGTCACATTCTCTGTACATAGTTGTCAGTCTGACTGTCCACCCCAGCCTGTATGGTAAGAATTTCTTCATGTCACAAGCACCCAGAGCCTGTCTTAAATAGGAGAGGCTCTGGGGTGTGTTTCTGACAATCTTATTTTGCATTGGCCATTTGATGTTTTGGGGAGCCTGTGTGTTCATCCTGGAATTAGGGGAGAAGCTGCGACTGTCCTGGTGATTTCTGGTGTTTCTTTTCCAGGTGGTTGGTTCTTTGTTATCCGCTAAATTGCACTCGTGATACAGTGTCTAGGAGGACGCGTGCTCGAGAGCCATCAGTAGACTCTTTGCTAAGGCTTGGAATTTATTCCTGTCTTCTGGAAAAAACAACCATTTTTTATGTCTAGGATCACCTCAGAAGAACAGTACTGTTCTTTACAGCTGGTCACCGTGTGGAGATGGTTACCAATGGCTGTTTCTCATTCCTTTTGGGTCCAGTGGAGGAGTATGTCTGTAGGACGAACATGTTTTAATGTCGCCTCTTCTTTCTGGTTAGCTTTCTCCTTTTCCCTCACAAAGGAAATAAACTCTCCTGGGACTGTCCGTGAGTGGGAGGGTGTTGGACAGACTAGGATAAGACACTGGGGCCAAAAGAAAACAACAACAACAAAAGGACTGAAAAGAAAAAGCAAATACACATTCCCGTGCTCCCTTCAGCAGAGTGGCGATTAGCCATTTGTCTCCAGTTTGCTCACCTTGGTGGGTGCCTCCTTTGTCAACATGTGTGCGTGTTTATTTTAATTTAGTCCAAGAAGATTTGTAAAACAGACGGCTGTCAACTACCTCCTGTCTCCAGCTTCTTGATAACCTTAGATCTCTTAAATGCAGAAGAGCTTAATGGAAAAATACTGGGTAAAGAGGAATGGGGAGTATGGGCTAATTACCATGGTAAAGGTAGCTGAGGATGAAGCTGTGTAAATGGGTTGGGAGAGATGTCTGTCTATCCTGCTAGTACTTCTTAGATAATCTGAAGATAATTGCAAAGTGCGAAGCCCAATTATAATGTTAATGTATTTTAGTGTTTGTAATAATTTGGCATCTATAATATTGCTTAACATATCTATGACATCCCCATTTCATTTAGCTTTAGTAACATTTCATAAGAAGGCACACAATAACATCCTGCCGTTTGCTGGTGATGAAATGGTGGCACAGAAATGTCAGTTTGTCCACAGGTGACTTGACTTGTCTGGAGGGCTGAGTTCTTAGCTCTATAATATGAGTAGACATTTTATTTGGATGTGTGTGTCCATTGGTACCTGTGGGATACTGACTCCATCCCAAGATGCTCCAGTCTTACACACAAAATGGAACATTTAGTCTCAAACACAAAATGGAACTTTTCCCTCCAAAATTACTTTCAGTGGTTGAATTTTTGATCCTCCTGCCTCTGCCTCTCAAGCGCTAGACTAGCATCACAGGCTTGCCAGGCCTACTATTTTTGGTATCTTTAAGTAGGGTCTTACTATATAGCCTGGGTAGCCTTGAATTTGGTGTGTAACTCTGGCTGGCTTTAAACTTCTGGCAGCCTCCTGCCTCAACTTCCCAAGTCCTGGGATTGTAGGCATATGCAGCTATACCCAATTTCTGTTTATTTTTTTCAAACTTCTCAATTCATTGTGATAGTGAGAAGCATCTTAATAAGCTAGGGCTTAGTAAGTATTTTCTATTTTGTTTTGAATCTTTGAAATGATTGTGCCATTTGCCCAATAACATATGGCCCTCGGACAAATCAGTAGCCCGTGTGACCATGCTGTGAATCTACAGAGAGCGAACCAAGTTTGTCTGGTTCTTTGCCCTGCACTGGAAGACAGTCTAGCCTCTGAACACGGAGTCTTTGTTAGTGCTTCCCGTTCTGGCCTCTTTTCCTCTGCCAGGAATTCATGGTCAGGGTCAGAAGACAGGAGTCACAGGAACAAATCCAATTTCAGGCTTGTTTTTGGTTAAGTGATATGCTAAGGTTAAAGAATTCTCCTCTCTTCTCTCTCCCCAGACTCACTACATTCTGTTGTATGTACACTGTGATTCTGGTTTTACTTGGTAGTGAGTGGAGGGCATTGATAAATCTAGCTCTCCAGTGTCTGCTCCCTTTCCTTCCCCCTCCCTTCTTCCATCCCTTCTTCTCTCCCTTCTTCCCTCCCTCCTTCCCTCCCTCCCCCCTCCCCCCTCTCTCTCCTTTGAGATAGTGTTACCTGTAGCCCAGGCTGACTTCAAACTTGCTATTTAGCCATGATGACCTTGAACTTCAAATCCTCTTCACTCATCTCTGGAGTGTTAGGTTACAGGTATATTTCAACATACCTAAGTTTATGTGTTGCCGGGGACCAAATCCAGGACCTTTCGAGCACTCCACTAACCGAGCTATAATCCTGGCTTCCCGTTTCTGTTTCTTTTACTGGTGAAAAATACCATTAGCTGCTTGGTTAAGAGAATCTTGAATGAGCAGTTCCCAAGTGTGACCCTGGAGCCAGCAGGTGTCTGCACCTTCTGGGTATCTATTATGCCCCACCCACCACTGAGGCACTGATCTTAATCTCAGGTCTGGACCCTGCCGGCTTTCTTCCTGCCCGCAGTCACCCAGGTGCTGTGAGTTCATCCAGGGTTTGAAAATGGTGTCTGCAGATGGCCCAAGAATGGAGGAGCGAATCAGCTTAGAGATCTTAGCATGCAGAGAGGCTGTGCTTGGGATGGGCTGGAGCTACCAGTACTCAATTCCCAGTGGTTTCTCAAAGGAGCTGCTCCCTGGTCAGCAGGATATGGGCTTGAGAAGGCACAGGGGGAACTTTGCTGGACAGTAGGAGGTGCAGCTGGTGGTCTCTCTATTTGGGCATTAGTAACCTGGCCTCAGGCTTGCCCTTTAGTCTAGAGCTAGGGTAATTTCTCTTTTCCGAGGAACTTCAAACGTCGTCTAGGAGAGGGGAGGTGATTCACTCCAACCACAGGGCAGGGATGGACTTTTTGGAACAAAACCCCAGGAGGGAGGGTTACTGTTTTTGAATAATGGATACATAAAAATTCATTTTGAGATGACAAGTAGAGGTTGTATATTTTAGTGCTACTAGGAAAAGGTAAGAAACTTAAGGGGAATTTTTACATATGGATGAGCCGGATATGAATAAACATGAGACAATTTTATAAGTGTGAATTAGTGTGATGCTTTATTGATTGCAGTTTTACTTTAACCCATTATAACTCAACTTTTCAATTTATTCTTATTTCTATTATCTGTCTATAAATTATCTCTTAGTGTGGCATAAGCTACTGCAATTTAGGGAGATTCAAGTGACGTAAAATGGTTTGGCAAAGGGCAGTAGGGAATAATGGCTAAGAAATGATATTTATTAGCTGGTGTTCCTGAGAAAGTGACTGGGTTTTCTCCTCTGTAAAATAGGCCATGCACCAACACTGTAGACCGTTATTTTTGATAAAATTATATACCTACATAGGTGCCTGGCCTAAATGATAAAACTGCCAATGGCGAGTAATAATTATCAGCTGTTGCTTTGCTCCAGCCGCTTTTCCCCTCCGTTTCTGAGCGCATTTGAATGTCCGAGTTTAGCTGGGCATAGTGGACCAGCCTGGTCTGCAGAGTGAGTTCCAGGGCTACAGGCTAACCCTGTCTTGGGGGTTGAGGGAACTGAGGTGCTAGATTGAAGGCCTGGACTGGACTTTAATAATATATGATGTTTATGTTCTGGCTAGTTGAGTTTTCTAGCGACCCGATGGGTAGGTTTGATATTTTGGGGTTCAAGGATTTTTTTAAAGATAACGTGACCATTGGTATGCAGGTATAGAATCTTAGGTTGAAATATTCAGTATGTTCTCAAAAAGGTATTTTGATGATGTCTCTGATAGGAACTTAGTTTATGTCACTTTTCCTCTTCTCAGGGTGGGATGACATCGGTGAGTTTTTATTTGGGGAGCTCCAGCAAGTTGGGTTTATTTTTTGCAGAAAATGTCTAATTTAGAAGCCTGCTAAGTGACAGCATTTAATTTGTGAGCAGGTGCTGGGCTTCTATTTTCTTCAGTAAAGCACAAGTATCAGTTTACCATCCCCGTGACAAAATTCCCAAGGAAATAGGATAGCAATGAAGACAGGTTTGTGTGGGCTCAGAATTTCAGAGGTTCCAGCTCGGTGTTGCACAGCCTCACCTCTTGGGCCCTGTGATGACCCTGAGGGTGATGAGCAGAGAGAGCACACGATGGTTTAAAGGTGCTTACCACACAGTGCCCAGGAATAAGGATGAGAGAGAGGAAGCATCCAGAACAAATGTGCTCTTCAAAAGGTGTCCCGCTGGGGCTGGGGAGGTGGCTCAGTCAGTGAAGTGCTTGCTGTGAGATCATGAATATCTGAGTTTGGATCTCCAGCAACTGTGTAAGAGCTGGGCGAGGCAACACACCTGTAATCCCAGCATTGGGGAGGTGAGGACAGGGGATCCCTGGAACCCTCTGGCCAGCTGACCAAATGAGTGAGGGCCAGGTTCTCTGGGAGAGCCTGTTTCTAAACATAAGACCTAGGGCAACTTGAGGAAGGCTCTGATGTAGAGCTCTGGTTTCCACATGGATGTAGACACACAGAGAGAGAGAGGGAGAGGGAGAGGGAGAGACAGAGACAGAGACAGAGAGAGAGAGACAGAGAGA
>LOJH01027835.1:352-17940 GCA_001685095.1 Ellobius talpinus
ACTTATAATAACTCTCAGCCTACTAGGAGATACCAGTGGACTATCCTCCCAAAGGGAATGCTCAATAGCCCCACGTTGGGTGCCAGATACCAGTTTGGATTCAAAGGGGTATTTATTTTTGGGGAAAAACTTACAGAACACGTCCTACACAACAGCCAGGAAAGGAGTCCAGTCGCTGGAGCAAGAGCCGGAAGCAAGAGAGCGAGTAGAGGGTGGTATTTCACCCAGTGGGCTGGTATTTCAGTGGCTATTGGCTGAAGGAGCAGAAGGTGCTCCCATAGCACATACAACTGCTGAGGAGCCCATGAATAAGAATATAGAAACGGAGATTCCAGAAATAATAATGTATAAATAAGGAAATAAAACTGTAAGCCTAGAGCAGACTATCAGCAGCTTTCTCAAAAGCTTAAGGATTACCTATTAACAGTGGGTTACTTTGTTTTAAATTGATACCTTTGTCTGCAAAGCTGAAGCAGCCCTCTGCAAACTGAGGGTCAGCTTTCAGGTAGCCACCTGACCACTCATGACCAACAATTAATGAGCAGTCAAGAAACGAACTAGCAGTCTCAGCTTACAGCATTAGGCATGACTTTGGTGGTCTATCTTTGTGCAACCCCATGGACCCAACACTGCTTTTACTCATTACATTTTGTAGAAGTTTTAGGTTTACCACAGGACTGATAGAGGACACAGATATCCCATGGATCCCCCACAATGCTGGGTCCACTATTGTTGCATCATGCAGCATAGTTTCATAGCCCTCCAAGTCTTTACGGTTCTCCTTCCTTCCTTCTGTAACCTATGGTAACCATTTATCCTTTTACTGTCTCCAATGCTTTGCCTTTTCCAGAATACTATATAGCTGGATTCATACAGGAGAGACTTTTTAGATTTTCTGTTTTCACTAAGTGAAATGCCTTAAAATCTGGTTCTCATGGCATTTAGGATTGGATATTTCACTGTTGGAATGTAATGAATCCTATCTTCTAAGGACATCTTGTTTGCTTATAAATTTTCTTGATTATGAATAGATTTCCATAAATATTAATGTACTGCTTTTTGCATGACATAATTTTTCAAGAAATTTGGCTAAATACTAAGTAACTTATCATTTAATAGTATGGTAAATGAGAGTTCCTGCTATATCTACTAGCATTTAATGTTTTCAGTTTCCCCATTTTTTTTATTCTGGTGAATGTATAGTAAAAAAGTCTGACTTGGAGTGGTAGGAAGTTTTGCATCATGTGACTTAGTTCAGCATAGTTTACATGACAACGAACATGGAGGTGCCAGGTATTACAAAATTGAGACTATTGAGTGCTAGCACAGACTGATCCTTAACTCTCTGCAGGATGGCAAGGTCTGATTCAAGCTGTAGGATCTTCCCTAAACATACAGCCATGTTCTAACATTCCCAGGCTCATTATTTTTACATAAAATGAAACAGAGGAAAGATTTTATGAAGTAGGAAAGCTGAGGAGAGAGGGCCTAAGGAAATGCGCAGCAAATTTAAATCACTGGCTTCTTCAACTTGGACAGAGTTGACGGCACAGATGGTTCCTCATTATCTTAAGCAGGTAGTCAGGTGTGAGTCCCTGGGACAAATCCCGGCTTCCAGAGAATATTGCTCATATATGTCCATATGGCACGTTGAATAACAGCTTGTATAGAAGGACATATAGTTCAAAATAATCTGGTTTTGTGAGGTTCAAATCCACAAAAAGATTTAGACTCAAATCAAATTTAGATTAAATGAATTTATTCTTATGGCTAGCAGAAGGATAGCAGCCTTATGAGCCAAATAGCATGTCCTGCCAAGGGGGCTACAGGGGGGGTTTATAAAGGTGGATATCAAAGGTCTGCATTACAGTTATCAATGTAATCCACAGCTGGGCAAGCAAATCATTTTATTACCTTCAGTTTGTTTCTGTTTCTCTTTCCCATTGTATAGTAATAAAGAGACAACTTCATGCCAGTCCCGCAGGGATAAGTTTACAAAAGCAGAAAGCAAGTGGTTGAATACCTCACAGCAGGAACACCATTATTCTACCCTCAACTCACCTGCAGGCCCCTAGGATCTCACCAGCATCCCAGGGCAAAGGTTCCCAGCCCTTAAGGGATGCCTGGTAACATATTAAGTTTCCTCAGCCATCACAGGAGCTTATATATACATTATATATATTATAACATCAGCTTATTACACAGCTTCTGAGCACTCTGCAGGAAGTGTCACTAATCCACTGGGACAGAGCAGGCAATGACACAGTACCATCAAGTTAAGGCTGGCTGTTATAGCCCTACACTGTCAAAGGTCCAGGAAACATTTTAGCTCTCCACAAACAAGGTAAATGTTTCTCACGGAACCTAGATGCATTTAGGCAGATAAAGATCAGAGGGAGAAAATAAAACACGTATGTTTAAAAGTTCTGATGTGAACAAGCGAAAGAACGAACATGAGGGTACCAGAGACAGCAAGAAGAGAAGTTACCTAGGTAGCAGGATATTCCAGGCCAGCTGAGGCAGTGAGAAAGCCTTGAGGAATTTTTGTTGAGAGAACTTTGTGTAAGGGCACTGTGAGGAGTGAAGGAGCCTGGAGACAGTTCTGAGCTGGGGGAGGGTTGGAGATTTGCTGGGCAGAGACGGGGTGAGAAAAGTACAGATTTTGTTTCAAGCAGGTAATTTCTTTAGTCAATGTTTGTAAATACTACCATGGTCAAACCAAAATAGTCTTGAGTATTGAACATATATCATCTTTAAATGCCATCATTTACACATCTTATGTAATCGAGCCCAACATTCATAGTTTGACTAAGCACTCTGACATTCAGCTTTTTGCATGCTATAGCTTTACAATTCTCCTTTGAAATTATACAATAGGCAGCACATGGTGAGAAACAGCCTCAAAACAAAACGACAGAAAAAAATCAAAAGGTGAAATACAGTAACAGTTCCCAGCCAGTCTTAATTCTTTTCTTCGTATTTTATGAAGATACAACTCGCTACTTGAGGGGGCATTGTAGGGTCTTCTGAGATGCAATGCTCATGTTCACCCTATCTTCAGGAAAGCACAAATATGGCTGATGCTGAAAAGCTGCAGTGAAAGAGTAGGTTTACTAAAATTTAAAGCAAAAAACTAAAAACTTACTCCCTCACGTGAAGAAAGGCTTGGCAAGTATGTGGCTAAAAGCCCTATTTTTATTTCTGGATCACTTGGCTTTTAATTACACAAGGAAGGGAAAAATTCTCCAAGGAGGTGCCTCTTTCTTAGACTGATTTAGCGCTATGTCTACCGTACACGCAGCTGATCACATGAATGAGACACAGTCCATAGTCGTTAACTCTAAAGAGAGTTGTGATGTCCCAAAGATCACCTCAGGACATTCTTTTTCTCTAGTATGAATCCAGTCTCTTGGGGAATTCTTTTCTTTTAATAAAAAGTAGATTTGTTTTCATACAACATTTTCTGAATGTGGATTCCCCTCCACCAACTCCTCCCAGATCCTCCTTACCTCCCCACCCACAAATCCACACCCTTTCTTGCTCTTTCTCATAAAAAATAAGCATGCTTCTATAGTAATAGTAATAATAAACAGGATAAGATAATATAAAAGAAAAAAGAAAAAAACTTGAATAGGTCAAAATAAACAGAAAAAAAGAGCCAAAGAAATAGCCCATGACACAGACACAAACATTTGCATATGCATTTGCATATATGGAAATCCCATAAAGATACAAAAGGAGAAACCATAATGTATGAGCAAAAGACCTATAGAGAAAGACAATGTCTAAACAAAGCATGGTGATACAAACAAAAACAAAACAAAGCAAAATGCACTCTAAGTCTGTTTTCTGTTGGTCATTTACTGCTGGCCATGGGACCTGACCTTTAGTGTGCTTTGTATACCAGTGAAACCACACTGGAAGAAAACCAACTCTTTCTTTACATTATCAATTAGAGTTGTCTTCTGGGTTAGGGATGGGGATTTGTGTTTGTGTCCGTGTCCATATATGGGGGTTCTTAACTGGATTTTGCTTTCTGATAGTGGTCAGATGTTTTCCTGTTTGTTGGAGTGGTTTGTACAATCCAAGGCACTGACCAGAACAATTTGAGGGACAACATTTTGTCTGCTAGTTCCTAGAGCTACCCTTCCTACTGTAAGGACCTGACTTTGCAAACTCTATTTTAAAGAAGGGGCTTCATCTTAAGCGGGGAGGGGGGGTACCACACTCACACTCACAGACACACACACACACACACGACACGGAACTGGGGGGCAGGACACAATGACAAGGACTGATCTCAGCTCCAGAAATGTGCTTCAATACCAGAATTTAAATGGATACCCTAAGAAATCACCAATTAAGGAGAGGGCCATAAAATTTAGTGAGGTCCAGATGTTCCTAGGGGCATCATGTCCTTGAAGATACTTTGTCAGTTATTAATGGCTCTTTGTTAGGGTTTCACACCCAAAGACTGGTAAATGGTTTCAGAAACTACCTTATCCTATGCCCTTCTTACCCAATTCCAAGATGGCAGGACATGGACTCCCTGATTATGTCATTTTCCCTTTAAAAGTTCTTTCCTCTCCAGGCCTGTGGCCACACTCTTCTCACCCATCATGCTGGAGTGCTGGAAAGGGGTGGTTCAAACTTGGGTTTGTAAAATAAAGACCCTTGTGTACTTTATATGAGGAAATCTGGCTTCATGTATTCTTCGGGGGTCTATTGAAATGGGCATAGCACATAATCACACGTGCCAATGCAAAAACACAGCTCTCACCTCAAAGGAGATAAGAGATGGCTCATTGTGAACATAAATATGAGTGACCATGGCCTGGGATTAGGTGACCCAATTAGGTTAATTAAGTTGCCCAAATTCCATGTTCCAATGTGTTTACAGTTTGATGAAGAAAAGTCACAAAAGTACCCAAATAGATAACCATCCAAGTACAAGACCTCAGAACACCAAGTAGACAAAACCCCAAAAGAAATTTCCCATGCTGTACTATAATGAAATCACTGAAAATACAGAACATATTGAGGGCAGGACGTGGTGGCACACTTTTAATACCAATGCTTAGGAGGTAGAGTCTGGCAGATATTGGTGTGTTTGAAGTCATTCTGTTCTATATAATTGCCTGGACCGCCAAAGGATAAGTAGTGAGAACATTTCCAGAGAAAATGATCAAGTCACATATAAAGACAGACCCAAGAAAATAACAGCTGACTTTTCAATAGAAACTTTAAAAGGTGGTAGAGCTAAGAAAGATGTTTTACAAGTTCTGACAGACCACAACTGCCAACTCACACTATTTTACCCAGCAAAACTATGTCATAATTAAAGGAGAAATTAAAATAAGGCACTATGATAGAAGCAGGCTAAAGGGGTTTATGACCACTAAGCCAACATTATAGAAGGTACAACGAGGAACTCTTCTCAAAACATTCAAAAGAGTACAGGAGAAAGTAAAAATGTTTGTGCTAGTTCATCTCTGTCAACTTAATATGAGCTGGAGTCACCTGGGAAAAGTTAATCTCAACTGGGGAATCAGTTCCATACTTTCCTGTGGGGCCCATTCTTGATTGGTTGATATTGGAATGCCCAACCAACACTGAGTAGTGCTCTGCCTAGGCAAATGGTCCTGTGTTGTAAAGAAAGGAGGCCAAACTATGGGAGTAAGTCAGTAAGCTTCATTTCTTCATGGTCTCTGCTTCAATTTCTGCCTTCAGGAGCTGCCTTGGGTTCCTGTTCTGACTTCCCTCAATGATGTACTGTGATGTAGAAGTATAAATCAAATGGATTTTCCCCCCCACAACCTGTTTTTGGTCATGGTGTTGGTCATAGCAACAGAAATTAAACTAGGACAATGATGCAACAGTGATTCTAAGATGTTAGAAAAGCATCAAACACAACCAAACCAAAAATGTGGTAGGAATTAATATGCACTCTTCATATTATTATTATCTGGATATTAATGCTCTTAGTTCCCAAATCAAAAGACACTGAATAGCAAATTCAATTAGAGAAAAGACCCCAGTTTTTAGTGCCTCCAAAAAATATAATGGAGATATGTACTCCATTAGGGTAAAATGATAGATAAAATATCCCATGAGCATGGAACAAAGAATAAGAAGATATCACTATTTTAATATATGACAAATAAAAAATTAATCAAATGAGAAAAATGGAAGTTTCATGTTCATAAAGACAATAATCTATCAATAGGTCATTATGATTCCAAACATACACCCTTTAAACTCCACTGCTACTAATTTCAAAAATAATACCACTAAACATAAACTTCAGATTGATTCCAGGACAGTAATAGTTGGTGATTTCAGTATTCCACTCTCACCAATAGACAGGTCATCTAAACAAAAAACAATCAGAAAGATTTGAAAGTTACATGGAATCATAGGTTATACAGACCTAGTAAATATTTACAGAACACTCCACACAGACACTACATAATACATGATTTTCTTGGCAGTTATTAGCCCTTACTATAAAAATAGCTAACATATTAAGACACAAAACAGCCTTAGTAATGGAAGAAAATTAAGTAACTTTTTATTGTATATGACCACTATGAAATATAGCTAGATATCACAGCACAGAAAAACTACAGAAAATATACAAGTCATGACAATCAAGTAACATATTATTGAATTACAAATGTATCATTGAAGAACTCAAGAGGGAAATTAAAAAATTGTAGAATTGAATGAAAATGAAAGCACACTGTATAAAAAACTATGGGATGAATGAAGGCAATGTTAAAAGGTAAATATCTAGCCCTAACTTTCTACTTTAAAAAGTAAGAGAAAATTCAGTGATACACCTTAAGATCTTGAAAAAACAAGAACAAACTAAATGCAAAAGCAGTAAACAAGAAAAATAATGAAGCTCACAGCAGAAAATAACAAAATAGAAATGAAAAATAATTAATACAAGGAATTAATGAAACGAAGAGTTGATTCCTTGAAAAGCTATGCAAGAACAAAAAATTCATAGTTAAATTAACTAAAAGAAGAGACACATATCAGTAAAATTAAAGGTGAAAATGGAGACAAAGGAAATGAAATTCAGAAAATTATAATGACCAACCTTAAAAACTTACATTCCAATTAATTGTAAATCTAAAAGAAATGAATTAATTTAAGATACGTATGATCTGAGAAATTAAATCAAAGCTGAAATAGTTTTAATTGTAGAATTAGAAGTGAGATTGAAGCAATAATAACAATATTAAGCATCCAACTAAAAATTCCTAGGGCCAGAATTATTCACTGCAGGATTCTTCCAGATCATTAAAGATTCAATACCAAGTCTACTTTAATTATTCCATAAAATAGAAAAGAACTGAGTGCTTCTCTTTTTTATAAAGTCTGTATTATATTGATTCTAAAACCAGATAAGGACACAATATGAAAGAATAGATTTAATTCTCTGATGAATATGGACAAAACATGCTCAGTAAAAAATCTTGTAAATAGAGTTCAAGATCACGTTAAAAATATTTACAATGATCAAGTTGGAGTCATTCTAAACAACAGGGATGGCTTACTATACACAAACCAAAAAATGTTGCTCAACGAGTGACACAAAATCAGGAATTGCATGATAATCTCAATAGATGCAGAGACGGCCTTTGGCAAAAATCAAACATTCCTTCATAATAAGACAGGCTAGGGATGCACGGAACACGTATCAACATAATAAAGGGTACAGATGACAAGCATATTGCTAACAGCATGCATTCCTGCTAACTTCAGGAACAAGACAGATCTTCACTCTTTCCACTCCTATTCAATATAGTTCTAGAAATCTTAGTTAGAGCAGTAAGACAAGAGAAGAAAATAAGAGGGCTGCAAATAGAAAAGGAGGAAGTCAAATATTGTTGTGGATAATAATATATAGAAAATGAGACTGAATCTTCAATCTCACCCTGTGCAAGAATCAATCCTGCGTGAATGAAGTTCCTCAACATAATACCCAGACTCCTGAAAACGACAGACAGAAAGTGTGGCATGTACTTGACGATGTGGATGTAGGTAATGACCTGCTAGTTAGGACCCTCATCACTCAAGAAATAAAACCAACAATTGAGAAATGGTACCTTATGGAGTCAAAAAGCTGATGTAAAGCGAAAGAAACTTATTTTATCAGAGAAGCAGCTTCCCGAATGGGGGGATTCTTGAAATCTTTGCTAGGTACATTTCTAGCAGCATTTACTACCTAAAACATAGATGAACTCAAAAACTAAATGTCATTGAAACAACTCAGTTTAAAAGTGGGCTAGGGCTATAAAACCGAACAATTTCTGAGAGATACAGATAGCCAATAAATGTCTTAAAATATATTAAACATTGTTGGTTATCAGAGAATTTAAACTAGAATAAATTGAAACACTCGTAGATCCGTTTCATCTCATTCAAATGGCCACCACCCAGAAAACAAGTGACAAGTGCTGGCAAGGATGTGAGAAAATCAGAGTCCTGGTGTGAGGCAAAGTATTGTGTAGCCACAATGGAAATCAATATGGAAGTTTCTCAAGAAGCTAAAATACAGGTACCATGTCACCCAGCTATAGCAAGCACTCTTGGGCATATATATATAAAACTTGTGTTCACATTCACAAGTTTTGTAGGCTAGCAAAGGGGCATCATTTGCCAGACAAAGTATGAGTTTGTAGCAGTAAGGAAGACCACAGTAGCAAATGGAGCCACCACTTCACTTCACTTATGATCATTTGCTACTGTGTCACTTCTGCATGTACTAAATGTAGTATTTTCTAGGGGACACGATATACTCTCACTACTACATCTTTTCATTTCTGATGATGGTTACGATTCCCTGCAAGTCCCCTAGCACTGTGGTTGCAACACTTTCTGCACTGCAGCAGACTAAAAGATTGACAGCACTTTTATATATAGCTCTTTCAGTGCCAAAAGACTTAGTACATGGTTGGGAAGATGATGTGGAGGCTCTGCTGAATGGGGAAGCTATCACCCAAACCTTGAGAGCTAGTGACTAGGAAATAATCAAAGGATGAGACCAGACTCTCTTCTACAACATTAGTGGTGAAGTATAGCCATTCCATTTTCTCTCTTTTTCCTGTGTGACAGATGGCGATAAGGAAATTGATGGCATATGTTGTTTGATAGGAAGTCATAAGAAGCCCATTCCAAGCTGGATGGTGTTGGCTCCTGGGAGGCAGAGGAAGGCAATCTCTGAGTTCAAGGTCAGCCTGGTCTACAGAGAGTTTCAGGAGAGCCAGGGCTACCCAGAGAAACCTTGTCTCAGAAAAAAAAAAACCCAAAAACCAGAAAATAGAGTCTCAGTCTAAAAGGGTCTTGCTTCTCCATACTGGGAGGAGGTAATTATCCAGCTGAGGGGTCATGGGTTTGCACAGACATGTAATGTTGGCTCCTTGCCTCTATTTCATTCAGCTCTCTCCCTTTTTGCCCAGTCATGGTTCTTTACATCTGTCCATGCTTCTCAGACATAAGCTACTTCTTTCCTGTAATTCAGGTCCATCCTGAAGCTGTTGGCAATATCCCACCTTCTGATCCAGGTTCTCTAAGTCATGTTCTCATTCTTTCAGTAGATTCCTGACACCAGCAAATTCTCCGGGCATTGCAAGTCAGTTCCTATGCTCTGCGCTTGCTCCCTAAACCCAGTCGGAACAATCGATAAGAGCAGGAAAGTTGTCATTTCATGCCCAGGTTTCATTATTAGCCACTTAAAAACCATATTGCTGCATACAATCATGTCCATTTCAATGAGATTTTTCAAATGCTGGAGATTATGGAGCAAGGTAAATAACCATAGGAGCAAAAACAAGTGTCTTTGCTTCCCCCGGGGAAAGAAGATCATTAGATTCTGCCAAAATAGATAATATTTCCAAGGCTACTGATAGAGACGAAAGATTTCTGTTCAGCAGGAAGATACTGAAAACAATAACAGGCTCAACATGAGTCTCAAAAGCATATAATTAGCTTTGGCGGAGATGAAAAGCCCGTTTAGACCAGCAGTTCCCAACTCTGTGTTAGTGTTAGCATCATCTTTTTAGAGGCACAGAAGTCTCATCACCAATCCTATAAATAATAGGACCCACTAAGACAGGCATGCTAAATTACTCCTGGCTTCCTTTACCCCCGTAATTAGTAGCAAGGCACCCCACCATGCATGGCCTTCTCAGCTAGGGGTAGGGGCAACCTGACCACCAGCAGTCATTAAAGCTCCCCTGTTGATGATGGTTTGAAATTCAGTCAAACTTTCCACCACCAGCCCAGACCATGGTTTACCCCGTAAACTCTCTCTGCGCTGAACTAGCTCTCACCTGACTACCAATGGGGCGAGTAGATTTTGGGAGGTACTGAATTTGTAGAATTGCTATTTCTAGCTTTACCTCCACGGATGGCTCTGGGCACTGCAGCTTATTGTGGTGCTCGTGTACGAAGAGTTTGATTCGAGGCATGTCTGCGAACAATGACGTCATCACAAGCACAGTGGCTTGCTCTGTTTCTGACTGCTCTTCGGATAACATTGGTGGCAGAGGAAATAGTAACACTGAGCTTGTTAAGTCTCTTATTTAATGTCATATACTTTTGTTGTTGCATGGCTTATATGTTTGCTTGTTAAAAACATCTTTAATGTTTATAAGATACCCAGGATGCAGCTGAGTGGTAGAGTTCTTGCCTAGTGTGTGTCAGGAGCTGGGTTCAATCTCCCACTCAAAAAAGGGGAAGGGGGAAAACGTATCTGCTCTTTGTGGAGTACAATGAAAAGCACTCATAATTGTCACCAGGTTTACTAAGGTGATTTGCATATTACAATAGTGTGAGAGTATAGGCCAAATTGTAGCCTGGTTATCTAGCATTTAACCTTAAATATATCTTAAAGCTCCTTCTCATGTTATAATGGAAGAAATGAGATACAGCAGTTTATTGGTAATGTTCTTCACATGCATTGACTAACAAAAGAAGTCAATGATGCATAGTTATTTTAAGCTTAGATTTTCAACTTGTACAGCTGTCTCCATTCTGTACCAAGGCGTTGACTGGTTTTAGTGAGGTGCATCCATTCATGCTGAGAATTAAAGTTAATATCTAGACAGAAATGGGTTTCTTTATTTTGATGGAGATACTTTTCTATTTTATCTGTAGTTTTAAATTTTTATTTGATGGAATGATGTAATTCCTTTCTTGTCTTAGTTATATATTATTAAACCCATATGAAAAGCACGTTTGTATATCTTGTTAGAACATCATTCTGATAATGGAGAAAGAAATATGTAAAAAATGAGTTTGTTTTGACCTAAGTTGTTCACTTTCTTCCATTTTATAAATTCTGGGACAATACATTTGCTGCTACTATGTAGTAATCTACCTTGCTGTTTAGCACATAGAAAATAGTTTTTGAGTTAGTCAAATTTAAGTTAGTCAAATTCCATTCCAGACATCCTACAGAACCTTACTATTAGAAAGAGTCATTTGTTATACACTTGTATTTGGCTAGTTTTGTGTGTCAACTTGACACAAGTTAGACTCATCAGAGAGGAAGGAGCCTCAGTTGAAGAAATGCTTCCATGAGATCCAGTTGAAGGCATTTTCTCAATTAGTGATCAATGGGGGAGAGGGCCCAGCCCATGATGGGTGGCCATCCCTGGGTAAGTCGTCCTGGGTTACATAAGAAAGTGGGCTGAACAAGCCATGGAAAGCAAGCCAGTAAGCAGCACTCCTCCATGGCCTCTGCCTCAGCTCCTGCCTCTAGGTTCCTGCTCTGAGTTCCTGTCCTGACTTCCTTCAAGAGTGAAAAAGAGTGTAAGTGTAAGCTTAATAAACCCTTTCCTCCCCAACTTGCTTTATGGTTATGATGTTTCATTGCAGCTGTAGAAACCCTAAGACAACATTTTAGTCAAATAAAGACTTTGCAATCCAAATCTTCATCCTCAACTGTACTTTCTCTTGTGAGTGTAAATGTTTTCATTGCTTGGGAATGAACCTATTGACTTTGGACTCACTGTACCTATTTTAATCTTGGTCACTATTTCCCAACCTATGAAATTTAGTGAGTGTCTGTTGTGGGAAGTACTCATGCCTGATACTGTGACTACATCTTCTGTAATATCTTCAGAGAGAGATTGCCAATGACAGAAGTGCAATATGAACCTGCTGCAGCAAAAAAGGGTTGTCTAAGTTAGTGTTCTATTGATGTGAGGAGCCACCATGATCAAGGCAACTTATAAAATAAAGCAATTCATTGGGGGCTTGTTTATGGTAGCAGAGGGTGAGCCCACAATAACCACGGCAGAGAGTGTATCAGCAGCCAGGTTGGATTGGTGCTGGAGAAGTAGCTGGGTGCTTACTCCTGATTCATCAGTTGTAGGTAGAGGAGACAGGAACTGGGCCTGGCATGGGCTCTTGAAATCTCTAAGCAACCCCTAGCGACACACTTCTTCCAACAAGGCCATACTTCCTAATCCTTCCCAAAACAATTCTAGTCACTGGAGACCAAGCATTCAAAAATCTGAGCCCATGGGGGTCATTGTCATTCAAACCACCACAGGAGCCTTTTACTTTTTTTTTTTTTTAAAGCACATTAAACTTGCTCATTAAAAGTAAAGAACTAGGACAATGACCTGGACCTCAGTGGCTAAAGGTGAGAAAAGAAATGAGGCTCTCATCAGTGCTTTCTTCTTCTGTATGCAGGCTTCACGTTCTTGAGCTCCCTCCCATGCCTAACATCATGATATCAGTTTGTTGGTGCCAAAGACCTTTGGAGACCTTTGGAGACTGCGTGACTCATCAGGCTAAGTCGTGTGACTAAAGGATTTCTTTGGGCTGTGACATGGGCCTAATTTATAAGAGGGTGGTAAGGAATGATGTTCTTAGGCAACCCTACTAGGGTATGGTGGTGCGGTAGGGAGGAGATAGTATCACTGCAGAAGAAGTCAGCAATTACCAGAGGTAGAAAGCCAATTGCACAATCAAAGCTATCATGTAACAACTTGCCCTCGATATGACAGCAGTGTGAGAAATAATATAAATTAACACAATTTCCTTAATGATAGGTTTAATGGGGTAACAATTCAGGAAAATGCTCTAATATACCTTTTCGTCAAATTGCTTAGCCAAGTCCCACAATATTTTTGTGAATAAAATAGGTATAATGAACTCTATGACAGCTGCTTGCTAAATGATTAATTTGAACAAACTGTATTCAGTCTTTGCTGAGCTTTAAATAGGCATTCCATAGAACTTGATTTTTGCCCTGGGAAGCATATCTCTAAGTAACTAAGGTAGTAATTCAATAAGTGTTTACTAAAACATCATCCAGGCAGACACTCTTCCACACTCTTGTGAGACAAAACACAGAAGACTCACTGTCTTCTCAAGGACCTCATTAGCTGTCAGAGCAGACAAACACATTATCAGGTAAAACCCCTCAAAAGAAGACCATTTTTTTGTGATGGTTTTGTTTTGCCAAGGTGACCCAAGTTAGAGTCGTCCAGGAAGAGGGAGTTTCAATTGAGAAAATGTCTCCAACAGACTGGACTGTAGGCAAGCCTGTGTAGAATTTTCTTAATTAATGATTAATGTGGGAAGGCTCAGCCTATTGTGGGTAATTCCATCTCTGGGCGGGTGATCTTGGTTTGTTAAGAAAAAAAACACAAAGCAAAGCAAAGAAAAATAAAACAGTCTAGTGAACCCTGGGGAACAAGTCCCTAAGCACTATTCCTCCATGGCTTCTGTTTCATTTCTTGCCTCCGGTTTCCTGCCTTGCCTTCCTTTTATGATGGTCTAAAAGCTGAAAGTTGAAATAAACCCTTTCATGCCAGATTGCTTCAGCCATGACATTTATCACAATAATAGAGAGCAAACTAGGACATCTATTTTTTTATACCTTCCCCACATTAAGCAAACTAAACAGCTGGAATTGAATTCTCAGCAACAGCTACTCTTGGGCTGATACTTGAAGTAGAGTGAAAAGCAGGAGAAACATTCCAGGCAGAAGCATGGGCCTGAGCCATCTAGTGAGAACATCGTATCCTTAGGATGTACAAGGTGTTACGTAGATAAATGTCTGGAAAGATTTCAGAGATGGTGGACTATTTGAAGGAAAGTGTTTTTCACATACAACAGGGCACATGTATATGTGACATGTACATGTCACAGAGGCTGTGACAACATGCCCAATATCAAGCCAAACAAAATGCTTGGAGAAGGTGAAATGTGATGTGAGAGTCCCCTCTGTATGCTGTAAATACCATTGACAAATGAAGAAACTGCCTTGGCCTGTTGATAGGGCAGAATTTAGACAGGCAGGGAAAACTAAACTGAATTCTGGGAGAAAGAAGGGCAGAGTCAGAGAGAAGCCATGGAGCTGCCGCCGGATACAGATGCTGAAACTAGCCAGTAAGCCACAGCCACATGGCGATACACAGATTACTAGAAATGGGTTAGATTAAGATATAAGTGTCAGCCAATAAGAAGCTAGAGCTAATGGACCAAGCAATGATTTAAATACTATAGTTTCTGTGTTTCTTTTCAGGGCTGAGCTGCAGGAACCAACAAGTGGCCTCCTTCATGAGCCAAGTCCTTCTCCTACCCAAGAGGCTGTTCACAACTGATTGTGGCTGAGAGTGAACCAGTTTTCTCCAAAGTGGAGTGTCACTGGGCAAAACAACCAGACTCCAGAGCAGCCCCCATGCTCAGGAATAGTTAGCCAATGCAAACGATACTCCATGGTTTGTTATTATGGTGGGATTTTTGAGAGAATAAAAATAACATAATGGGTGGGTATTGAGGAGGGGAAGGACCTGGGAAGAGTTGTGGGAGGGGGAAGAATAGGATCAAAATATATTGCATGAAATTATCAAAGATTAAATAAAATTTAAAGTATTAAAAGTGCAGATAGTGTATAACCCTGTATGCTTGCAGCTAGTATGGTTGGTTTGGGACAGTTAGATCTTCAAACTGCCCCATGAGACAGAAGTCTGGTGCTTGCATATAGAACTTGGTTGCCATATGCATTTCAAAAGATCTATAGTTTACCTGTATTTAAAAGCAGAGTTTTGGAAAGCACTCCAACTTGCTCTAATAATTGAATCCATTACTACCCTCGAAGAAAAGATTTTCTACACAGCTATTCTGAGGCAGAAAGCTGAGAGTGAAAACTGTATGTTGTCAGATGTCCAGAAGTTCTTTGATCACAGGGCACACATCAGCAACTACGCTTGAAACATCTGAGCTCTGGAATGTGGGGGTTTCTGAGACTATCCCTGAACTCTGTTTGTCTGCCACAGACAGGCATAGACAAGGCAGGCAAGTTGGAAGTACAAGGAGAAACCTCTTCCTCCTCCTCAGAATAAACTCTTGGTGTGACAGACTGCAGCAGAAAGAGTGAAGGTAGGGGTACAGCTGGTGATGCTGGGCAATGGCTAAATCTACACACACTCACATACCAAACATACCACACATACACCACAGACACACATATATGCCACATACACACACCACACATACCACACCGCACACACACACACACACACACACACACACACACACACACCCACACCCCCTTCTCATAAAGAAGAGTCTTCCCTTCCCCCAGGAAGACTGTTAGCTACGTGCTAAAGAGGAGTCTATGGAAACAGTGTAGCAGGGAAATGTTTAGAAACAATAAAAGACTCAAATCACTGTTAGCCTCACCTTCCTCCTGGCACCATCATTCATACAATTTCAATAATAAACTGTTCTATGATAATAACTCCTTAGTAAAAAGGAACGTGGTAATAGGGTGTCAGTGAGGCTTTCTCACTGGTTTGCTCTCAGCTGGGTTTGAGAAAGTTATCCAGTATGAATTCTAGTCCAAGAAGTGACTTCAGGGAGCTTCAGGATTCGCCTTTCCCTGACAGCCACCTGATTGTGTCCCTGTGAGAGTCTGTGCCGGGGAGGCAATCACTAGCAGACCGGGAATGTCACCGCTCCACAACTGTGAGACAGTAAACTGCCTTATTTTATGCTAGGGTGTTTGTGCTAATACCACATACAGCGATAGAAAGCTAATACACATGCGGACACAGTTCCTGATTTTTAACATTTACATGAAATACTGAGAGAACTGGAGAAATAAAAACTACTTCAAATGGAGCATGTTAAATTTCAGACTGAAGGAAGTTGAGAGGTGGTTCCCAGGAGAGTGCAGGTGACCCCAGCTTGTTGAACCCAAGTGAAAAAAGCTCATAGGGCAGGGAAATCTTCCTGATCCTTGATCAGGAATGAATCTGAGGCAAGAGGCTGTGCTGATGAATTAGTGTGGCAGGATGCAGAATCACCGGAGAGAGGAGAGAGGGGCCTCTTGATGTGGCTGTGGAGGATTATCTTGATTATGCTAATTGAAATGAAATGTGGTTTAATTAGAGTTTGTATTGCTGTGATAAAACACCATGAACAAAACAATTTGGGGAAGACAGAGTTCATTTCAGTTTAAAGCTGTAATCAGCCCATTATTCAGATACATCGATCAGCACAGGAACTCATGAAGAGACCATGGAAGACTGATGCTTGCTGACTTGCTTCTTCCTGACTTGCCCAGCTTGCATTTTTGTAGCACCCAGGACTACTTGCCTAGGGATGGCATCTCCCACAGTGGGCTGAGCTTTCCCTTCATCAATAATTAAGGAAATGCAGTCTTGCCTGTAGGGCAATTTTATGGAGGCATTTTCTCAATCAAAAGTCCCTCTTGGTAACATCCCACACTCCCACTGTCAGGAGTTTCACACGAACAGCAAGCTATCCATCCATCCATCCATAACACACAGAGAATCTAGCTGAGGTGCACACAGGCTCCCTGATTGTCACTTCAGTCTCCGTGAGCCCCTGTGAGGCCTGCTTAGTTGATTCTGTAGGCTGTGTTCTGGGGGTGTCCTCTGACTCTCTGGTTCCTCCAATCTATCTTCCTCCTCTTCCTCAGGGTTCCCCAAGCTCCGCCTAATGTTTGTGTGCCTCTGCAGCTGCTCCCATATATCACTGACAGACCTGCTTTTTTTTTTCTGAAGGGAAAGGGAGGCAGAGTGGAACTTGGGTAGAGAGAAAGTGGAGAAGGTACTGGGAGGAGGGGAGAAAGGGGAACTGTAGTCGTGAAGTGATATATAAGTCAGAGAAAAAAAGAGTCCCTCTGCAAATGACTCTAGCTTGCATCAAGCTGACAGCCAGCACAGGAAGAATGGAGTATTGTGGGTAGCACTGTTCCCTGGCTGAAACCCTGGACTGTTTGGAGAGACAGGCCTGAACAGCACACAATCACTCCTTTCTGTTTCCTGTCAATACAATGTGTACAACTGCTTTAAGCTCTTGCTACATTGACTTCCACACCATTATGGCCTGTACTTGAACTGTAGTGAGACTAAATCCTTTCTCCTGAACATGGTCTTGTCAAAGTGTTTTCCATCATAGCGACAGGAAGCAGAACTGAAACAGGAAGCAGTGAAGTATTTTATTTTATTTTATTTTTTTATTATTAAAAAAATTTTCCACTTCCTCCCCTCCTCCCAACTCCCTCCCCATCCTCCCATCCC
>LOJH01027836.1:0-17940 GCA_001685095.1 Ellobius talpinus
GAGGAGGGGAGGAGGTGGAAATTTTTAATAATAATAATAATAAATAAAAAAATAAAAAAGAATGAGAATAAAATTAGTGCTTCTGTGTGTATTGCTCTTGAGTTCCCCAAATTAAAATACTGCTCTTTAAAGAGACACTTTGGTGAATACTAGGCCTCTGAAAACACTGAGTAAAATGCCATTTGCGTTCTGTAGGCAGAGTAATGGAAACTAAACTCATATCTGCTCATACACAAAAGTCTATGCTGTGGACCCTCCCTCACTACCACAATTCAATGTAAAGGAGTTGTTTTACTAACCCCCAAGTCCTTTGTGCTTTGTTGAACTTATCTATAGGAACACTTCTTTTTTTATCAAGAGAAGTTTTATCAAATCTTAACTCATAACCACAAATGTTCAGTTCTAACCCTGAGCATATCTAGTCGCAGGAAAACAAAGGACCACAAACTCACTCAAGGTAGTTTATTTTCCCCTTGCGTCCCTCCTTCCACATCCTGGTTGCAACCCTGTTTCCTCCCTTCTCTCTGCTGCCAGGTCTGCTTTATCTGCCATCGGTTTA
Organism: Ellobius talpinus; assembly: GCA_001685095.1. Taxonomy (NCBI): domain Eukaryota; kingdom Metazoa; phylum Chordata; class Mammalia; order Rodentia; family Cricetidae; genus Ellobius; species Ellobius talpinus. Next base: position 560 of record LOJH01027836.1, read on the forward strand.
CTGAGTTTTTGAGGTGCCACCGAGTCTCTCACTGTAGGAATGGTGTAGATTTTTGGTTATACTTACCACCCAAATTATTCTTCTTTGCAACTCTATCCAGAGAGACTTAATTGGTCACAAGAAATATTTTTTTAGCCACCTGAGACTAAGAATTAAAGTTAGTTGCTTTTATCAGTCACTTGCTTCACCAACAATTTGTCTACTATGTGGCAATAAAGAACTGCTTCAGGAAAAGTTAATAACGCTCCCTGAAATTCTATCATCGCTTATGTCTAATATGTTTTCCAAACAATAAGGTCTGTACTCCTGTTGTTTGGCTTAAGTCAAATTAGCGTGTTCTGACTGAGCAGAAAATGCAGACATTCTTCTTTGCTTCTCATACAAAGTTTGGGTTATACGTGAAATTCGATTGCAGAAAAGACATTTCAGTACATTAAATTACTTCCCAATGACTAAAGTAGGGTTATAAGATCTTCTTACTGAAATCGTATGGCTCCTTATAATGTAATTCTGACACGCTTATGCGCCATTAAAATTGAAACTACAGCAAAAATTGGTTACGTTTTATTATTCTTTTATTTTGGAAATTTATCAACACCACAATTTTATATAATTTAGAAAACCCTCCTAGGCATTTTCAAGAACAGTTCTTTACTCACTAAAAAGCAGAAGACCAAATTAGTTTTTAGTTTTGAAAGCCTTTTGGTTTGCTGCTATTTTCCTACCCAGATATGGCAGCTTATTTGGGAATCGTTTCTACTCAAGTCCTTGAATGAACGTTTTTCCCCAGAACAAGCTATTCTTGCTCCTTACCTCACTTTGGCTTCATGACCCCGTCTACGTCTTCACATGTGCCTGAGGCAGTGAAAGAATTTCAGAAATTAAACAGTAGATGATGTCTTTGACTTTCAGGGCTTATCGTAGAAACTATAACACCCATCTGATTCAGGCCACAGAGAGATGCTCAAAGTAAAATTGTTTGGGTCCACTTTTCCAAAAACCTTCTCGAAGAAACACACAAAGGCTGCACAATGTCGACTTACCTCTGTTGATAGCGAAGAAATTTCATGGAATGAGAGATAGTGTCTTTTCCTCACCTTCTCCTCCTCCCTTGGTCCGGTGTGATTCCTTCTATTTTCCCTTTCTCAGATAAGTCTTCCTCCATGTGCGTTAAAAATTCTCATAGCAGGTGTTTTATCATATTTATGAAGCTTTGGGAAAATTAATGTTAATAGATCAACAATGTTTCCATAAAATAGTTTTGTTGCAACTTTAATATATGAAGGAAAATGAGTTGAGTTTTCTTGGCGGATCAATTATAGATTTAATGATACTTCATCCCTATTCGAAAGGCTATTGTCAGTGAATGGTAGATGTAGGGAAGGGGTGTTATTTTCTTCAATAGTGTAGCCACTAGTAATTTTATAATATTCCTAAAAATTACCTCCCACCCTGCAGGCATTCCCTGTTCAACTCAGTGGATCACACATACAACATGGGAAGTAGGAAAGAAATAGTTTAGGAGAAAGATTTCAGCCAGGGAAAGAGGGGGAATGAGACAGGGCAACAAGGTTTAGGAAGAACTGGAGTTCACTATATACATACATGAAACAATCAAAGAATAAAAAATTAACAAATACAAAAGGACAAAATTTAACATTAATGAATGGCATCTTTATATGAATAATTATTATTAATTAACTTCAGCAATGAGAGTTTTTAAGTTTGGTTGGTTATTTTTTCTATTGCTGTCTTGATTCTTCAGGGCTTTTATTACAATGGGTATAGTCATTACATCTATAGTATTAAATGAAGCTCCAGGAGAGAGGAGGAACAGGAAAGTGCTTGTTTTGCAACCATGAGCACCTGAGTTCAATATCTAGCATCCACTGAAAAGTGAAGTGGTGGCACATGCTCGCTATCCTGTCATGGAAAGGCAGAGACAGCGCCCTGAGGTTTGCTTATCAGCTAACCTAACCTACTCAAAATCTCTAGGCCAGTGAGAGACTTCATCTCAAAACACATGGCATATGTATTTTGTCTTTGACACATGAGGTTATCCTCCTGCCTCTACATTCATGTATGTACATGTGCACATGTACATACTAAGGTACTTATGTGCACATGAAATGAATGAATTTTAACCACTAATTAGCTTCTTTATGAACTAACAACTTCAATGTAACATAAACACATAACTGAGAAAATTTATAAACTGTTATTGACTAAACTAGTAAATCTCTGCATGTTTATCATTATTCTCATGTTTGACTGTTAGCATGATTGAATTTGGGTCTGTTATGTCCTCCTAAGGCTCATGTGTTAAAGACAGTCACCGGCTTGTCACAATTTGGTATTGAAGCTTACTCAGAAATATTGAGTTCCTGAAGAAATGTTCTCAAAGCAGATCACAGTACTTGGTATCTATCAATATTTATATTGTTTACCACAAGGTGAATTCCTTCACTGTGAATAAGCACCATGGCATCTTATCTCCTCATAGTCACTAAAGCTACAAGAACAAGAAAACATGGATTGCAACCTCCAAAAGACTGAACCAAATAAACCTGTCTTTATAAACTGTTTATCTTGGGAAGTTACTGTAGTAACAGAAAGTTCACTGACACACAATGACAATTCAAATGTGATGATACTTTTTGTTAAAACATAATTGCTTTCTAGTTGTCTTTATGTGTTTACCATGGAAATGCTTAAACCTTTCAATGACCCTCTCTGGTTTCGTTAGAAGACCAGGGCATTGTGTCGGTTTTATTGGACTTTCTTTAAAAGCAGGAATGATACAATAGTGCCATGTTGTCTTTATCTCTTATTCAATAAAACCCTGGGAGCTTTTGATAAAGTTGTAATACAAAAGAAGAAAATTAAATGAAATGGATACTATTAGCAAAGGAGAAAGTCAAACTCCCCTTATATAGATACAATAACCACATACTTAAAAGTCCATAGAGACTCAGCCAGGAAGCTAGCAGACCTGATAAGCACTCAAAACAAAGTAGGACACAAGATCAGCATAAACATCAGCAGCCTTTTCATATAACAATAGTCAACTTGTTGAGAAAGAAATGAAGAGGAAAAAACCTTTTCAGAATAACTTCAAATACAAAGAGAGAATGAGAGAGGAAAAAACAAGGAATGAAAGAAGGATGGGAGGGAGGGAGAACGATCTAGAATAATAACTAATACCTCTTCAGTGAAAATTTTAACACATCAAAGAGAGAAATTTGAGAAGACACTAAATGTGTCTTGCAGAATTGATACTGCATCTTCGGTTTGGCCATTCATTCTAACTCTGCAGAAATTCATTAAGATTGGCAGACTTTTGAACAGGGAAAATGGCTTTTTTGAACTAGCTGTGTGATATTTAGTTTTTGAAATAATTAGAATAAAGTGATTTTATAAGTTAAATAATATCAAAACTGAATACTGTGAATATTGCTTTATTCTTTAAAGTGATCTACAGATTAAATATGCTCTTTATGAAAATCCCAAGGACATTGTGCATAGCACTTTGACTACACAGTGAGGAAAGAGGCTACAGATCAAAAGACAAGTATATGCCAGTTATCCATCCAATATGGAATTCATTTCTAGAACATATAAAGTATTCTGAACTTTATAAAGAATGAATCGTCAAATCAATAAATACACTATTGAATTGAATAAACAGTTTTTAAAGAAAGAAATACACATTATCAACAACAAATATATCAACAAATATTTTTAAACGGTGTTCGGCATCCTTAGCCATTAGAGAAATGGAAATTAGAATTGCATTGGTATTCCACGTCACCCTGGTGAGAACAACTAACATCAGCCCCCAAAAGCAAATGAGGAATCTGGGAGAGGAGGGACATTAATATCTGTTGTTGGGAATGCAAAGAACTATTGCCATTGTGCACATAAGTATGGTGGTTTCAGGAAAGAGTAAAGGTAGAACCACCATAGGATTATTGTTCTGTGTATAACCAAAAAACTCCATGTCAGCATGAAATTTGAAATAAAAAATTGAAATTTATGCCCTGGAAATGCTGAAGCATGTATGGACAGCCTGTATATGGAAGTTCTGTTGATTTTGTCCATATTGGGTTTCATGGTCTAAGTTGATGAGGACAGCTGACCAGGTCTCTTACAAAAGCCATGCCAGCGTACCATAGAGATATTATTACATGCATTTTTATGCTGTTTTAGTCACAGTACATAAACTACGAAACTAACAGAAATATCCATCAACAGATGAGTGGGTAAAGAAAATGCAATATATATTACATTATACATAATGGGATTTTACTGAGGTGAAAAGAACAAAGCACACGCATGCATGTACACGTGTGTGTGTGTTTGTGTGTGTGTGCGCGTGTGTTTGTGTGTGATAGATGGACTATACAAGGCAAAGAAGAGGCCAAAAGATGGGTACAGAAAACAAGATTTGGTATCAAATATGTGTCATAAAAGCAAAGGGGATTCCTTGAGAAGAGGAAGGGGACCAGCAGCAGGGGGAGAGGGATAATCAAAGAGGGAATTAGGCTTGATGAACAAAGTATAATAATACATATGCAAAAATAAGCCACAATTTTATGCTAAACAGAAAATATGAATATTCTGTGCTCATCTGTCAATATATATACACGCACACAAGCACAAGATAGGTTGCTGTGCACATGCCAACAATGAAGACAGAGAACCTTGAAACCAACACATGGCAGGCGTGGGTGAGAGGGACTTCTTAGAAAAGCTCTCATGCTTGAATAAGGCTGAAGGTTCAACAATGTGGAGACATCATAGGAAGAGGAGGAAGCACGGAATAGCTACCTGCTTCTGACATCCAACAACAACACTTGCTTCTCTTTAGTAATATCAAACACTTGTCTGCTCTGTAAAGAAACATTGTTTCTGTCTTTCTTGATACAAACACATCTGGGTGTGCGATTGCATGTGTAGAAGTTCTCATCTATATATAGCTAAATAGAGATCCGACTCCTATATCCCAATTTAAACTCTTGATTAAGATCACTTTAACGTGTAATCTAAGAACACCACCATTCCATGCCTGTCAGATTTTGCAAGAGGAATGTTCTTTCTATATTCTTACTCTCTAGTGGGCACCCTCACTTACGTTTTCCTTCATATTAACCTGACAGTCAATTCTAATAGTGTCTCTCATACACATCTACTTTTAAGCCTTCATCATATTTGAGAAACCTTGACTTTTTAAAAGTTAAATTTTTATTAAATATGGCCAGATCTTCTATAACTCAAAACACATCAATACCTGACTAAATTTAATATAACTGCATTTACCAGCAACTGTCAACACTTCAGTGTTAGACACAGAGGCATGTGCTTCCAGTCTATGCAAATATGATCTTTTGCTGCTAACTTCCCAAATTCCTCTAGAGAACAAGGATTGGAAAGAAACTTAACTGAAAAAAATCTATATAGGAGAATTTTTGAAAATAAAAAACTAGGAAAACTGAATTGATTTACTTTTCTAAACAGTAGACAGGTTTGGGAAATAGAAGTTGAACTGAACAATGAAAATGCCTGTAGGAAAGGTCTTTAAGTTGATTATTTAATATCATTCCTCATAAAAGCTGGTGGCAGAAGAAGACAACAGCAATCTGCAGTCAGAAGAGCAAGAAAGTTAAGAATATGCAAAGTTGGAGGCTCTCAGATTTTAGACATAAGTATCATATGATCTAGAAATTAAACATGGATGCATTTTCTCAAAAAGAAACCATTAATCATAGGCAACTCAAATATCTTGTAGTTTTGTCCAATAGTGACAGTATCTGAGATAATTCTAAAATAATCCTTAGTAGTTTTGATACTCAAATTATACCATTAAATATAAAAATCAGGATTTAAAAGTAGAATCTAGTTTTCATTAGTGAATAATTAATAGCACTCTAAAAGAAAGAAAGCACAAGTCGTTACCATCTTAAATAGAAACTAAAAAGTGTAGATTCTCCAAGCTTAAAAAATGATAGACTGAGAAGATACAAAAGCATATATGCATTACATAATTAATGTAAAAATAGGGCATGAATTAGAAAGAGAGCAGGAGGGGTATATGGGGACTTCAAAGAGAGGAAAGGGAAGGGAGAAATTATGTAATCATGCTATAATCTCAAAACCCAAGAGAAAGAAAAAATGATAAACAGACATTTTACATATCTATATAATTTCAGCACTCAGACTACATAATTTCAGCCGTCAGGAAGATGGCTCAAAAGGTGACAGTGACTGTTGCCAATTCCAGCAGTACAGGTTCAATCCTCAGAACCCACATGATGGAAGGAACGAATCAACTATGAGTTTCCTCTGATTTCCACGTACATACTATGGCATGTGCGAACCTATAGACACACACATATACTCATATGCAAGTAAAACTATTTTTAAAATATGATAATAAAAATTAAATACTAATAATGAAAATTCTGAGGTATCATAGAAAGAAACAAACGTCATTGAGGATGTAGAGAAAGAGGTATCTGATGGTAAGAGTGTAAGCTGGTACAACTATTATAGAAATTACTCTATGTGTTTCTCAAATGGAAATAACACATGACCCAGCAATTTCATTCCTGGGCACCCACAAAGGACTTTATACTCCACTGCTGAGATACTTGTTCACAAACGCTTCTGCTCTAGTCTCTAGTCATAACAACTAGAAAAATGGAGGCAGCCTGGATACCTTTTAACTGATTAATGGATAATGAAATGTGGTACATATACACAATGGAATTTTATTCAGCTGTAAACAAAAATGAAACTATGAATTTTCCGCTAAACCAATGAGAACATACACTGAGTGATGTGGACCAGGCAAAGAAATCAAACAACTCTCATGTGTGGATCTTAGCTCAGAATCTCTAATTCTGTGTTTTTAATTTAATGTCTGTGTAGATGCTGGATACCTAGTACGAGGGCATTGGAAGGGGTATGCATTATGGGAAAGTAAATACTAGGTAATAAATAATAAGAAAGCAAAGGAGGAGGAATACCAGAGGTGAACAGTTTACACATAGGGAGGAGATGCAGGGAGAGAGGGTAAGGGATTGGGAAGAAAGTCCACCACCACAAGGGGTATTAAAAAGCTGGATGAAAACTAACCATTTCTGGACACAGTGGCACATGCCTCTTATCCCAGTACTTGGGTGGCAGAGACTAGTGGATCACTATGAGTTCGTGGCCAGCCTGGTCTACAAAAAGAGTTCCAGTTCAGTCAGGGCTGTTCGAAAGAGAACGCCTGTCTCAAAAAACAAGCAAACAAACAAGCAAACCAAACAAAACAAAACAGAAAACAGAAACCCTACTGTCCTGTAAGTAAACTGAAAACAAAGGGGAGAAGGCTTCTTCTTGAAGTTCAAGTTACACAAGAAGTCTCCAGTACCATTCCATTTTATTGCCCCAAAGAACTAGCTGATAAGTCCTGAGTATTGAAGACATGATTTATCTTAGTTGTGTGATAGATCAAAATAGTTCTAGAGTGGAGCTGAAAGCCTCCTCCCAGCTAGTTTGTTGTTGACAATGCTATCTGGGCATTTGGGGAAGAAAAGATATCAATTATCTTACTTTGCTGTGATCCCTGTGAACTATAACACCAGCCTGCCAGAAGAAATATACCCACTTGTTGAGTAGTGTCAGCAATTGCTAATGACGTATCTTAGTTGCTGTGAATAGACACCATGACCAGATCAACTCTTGTAAAGAAGAACATTTAATTAGGGCTGGCTTACAGGTTCAGAGGTTTAGTCCATTGTTGTCATGGTGGAAGCATGCAGCGCAGAGGCAGACATGGTACTATATTTGGGATAGACAGGCAGTAGGAAGAGAGACGCTGGGCCTGGCTTGAGCATTTGAAATCTCAAAGCACTCCCCCAGTGACACACTTCCTCCAACAAGGCCACACACTACTACTACAAGGCCACACTTCCTAATAGTGCCACTCTCTGGTGATTCAAACCTATGAGCCTATGGCGGATATTCCTATTTCAATCATTATTAGGAGCTAATCAGTTTGCTCTCTAATTGAGTTTGAGACTTACACCATAGGAGAGAATCCATACCTGATATTGGCTGAAATATTGTAAGAGCCAGAAGAGAGGGAATAGGTCTGAAAACCTGCCATCTTCTGGGCAATACATAGCCATTGAAGCCACAAACTCTTAATAACCATGCATGACTTCACTGGGTGTATAGGAAAAAAATGGGCCCATCATAGCCGGAGATGGAAGGAAGCTGGAACAGTGTTGTATTCTATGAATTGGAATCCTCTATAATCAAGCACAGTGAGAATCCCAGGAACTCGAGGTTTAGTGAGAACACACTGCCAGTATGCAATAGGAGCCATAGGAAGCCATGGATGACCCAGTTCCTCCTCCTTGATGCCTTCTCAGTTGATGTCCCTGTGACAAGGAAAAACTGCTTAAAGATTACATGTCTATGCTTAACTGGTGAGGAGATAGCATGATCATGAGGTGGTTTTGCCATGGTGAGTCTTTTGCATTGCACCCCAATGTGCTGACTCCTACGATTTTCTCAAGTTTAAGAAACCTTTGTGCTAGAGGGGACTGTGTTAATTCTCTTCCCTGCATAAAACCAAAATGATAAAGAATAACGTATCGATAACTTGTTGCTAATGGTGCTCTCACACATTCTGAGATCCATATCAACGTTCATATTTATATCAATAGCAAGATGGTGTCTCTGCAAACACCACTTCTCTAATCCAGCAGGTGAGCTAAGGGGATGCAGCTGCATTTTAAGCCTACTGCCTGAAGGAAACCTTTGCTCAGGATATCGCTGCAATTAAGAAAGGTGCTGAGAAAACCTACACAATGTTGGAAGGATAGCACCAACCATGGCTGCGCCAAGAGCCTGGCTTGGGTTTTGGGCAACATCACCAGAGAGCAGATCAATTAAAAAGTAATCCTTGTAGGTAGAAGCAAACAAAAATTTTAGCATGATTGAACAACAGGAATTCTGGGAGCTCTTTCCAACTGTCTTCACTGCATTGCTGCTAACAGAAAGCAAGGGTCTTCTGTTCACAACGTTACTCTTTAGGAATGATAGATATGGCGCAGGGGTTCTGTTCCCAGCACCTACAAGGCAGTGCAATTCCTCCTGTAATTCTGGCTTCAGGGGATCCAACATTGTTGTCTGGACACTGCAAGGACCAGGAATGCACAAACATATCCAGGTAAAACACAGAGACAAAAAGATAATTTTTTAGAAAATATCACACATCCAAATAAAAGGGGAAGCATGACATTTCATGTTTTTATTGCCTGTCTGGGAATGAAGCTGTGTTGCTGAAAAGCTTTTAAAGTACAGGCTCTTTTGTGATTTTCTTCCCTCCTGTGCATTGCCATCTGTTGCCTTTTCCTTAATTCTTCCAGCTCACACATAACAGCCTGATCACTTCCTCGCTGCAGGTTTCAGTCAGTCATGTTCTTGTTTATGCTAACTTTATTAATTTTTTATTTTTTGAGTTTATAACATAATTATATCATTTCCTCCTTCACTTCCCTCATTCAAAAGTCTCCCAGGTACCACTCTCTGATCTCTTTTAAACTAGTGACATTTTTTGTTAGTTGTTTTTACAGGTGCAAATGTGTATGTGTGTGTTCATGTACATTATATATGTTTGTGTATGTATATGTATATGTGTATATTCCTCAGTATAACTTGTTCTGCTTGTATTATGTTACTTATGTAATTGTTTTAAGAATTGACAATCTGCTGTGCTTTTGCCTGGGGAAGACCATTAATTTCTCTTACTCTCAGAATTTCTTAGTTGTCTTCAGATCTTTGCATATGATTGAGTCTTGTAAGCTTTCCCCCATTCATTTTGGTATGCCTATTGTTGTTACTCTTGTTCAGCTTGGGTCTACTCCAGAGTCACTTCCCAGAGCCCACCAAGCCAGTATGCTATTGCCAACTCTGGTACCCTTCATTACCTAGACACAAACCTGAAAAAATGAGTTGAATAAAAAACTGTAAGTTGTACTTTCTTCGTGTATTATTGCCATGACTACACAGTCCTTCAATTACTTTTGAAATGGCTCATTTTTGTATTCCTGAATTTTGCATAACCCATCAAACAGGAGGCTTGCCTGCCACAGGGAAGAACTAGGATATCAACTGTCAGTGAATCTCGGAGAAATACCAGATGTGGATGGTATAAATATACATATCATATATATAATTTGTATATTTAGTATTCATGTAAATTATATATTTACATATTATTATATGTTTAATATATGCGAATTGTAACAAAATATATTTATGTATAGGTTCAAATTTTATATATATATATCAATTCATTTATCAAAGAAGAAGTTTGGTGATCTACCTTCCTACAAAACTGTTGTGAATAAATTGAAGTAGATGATTTTAAAAAGACAAGTTTAATTGATATGTGCATGTATTTTTGCCCTTGGGTTCCAAAGACACACAATAGACCCAGCATGCACTCTCCCCTGCCAATCAGTTAGTGCTGAGCACCTCTATGGCTTTGCTTTCATTCTGTTTATTTCTTTATTTTACTCACTTATGTCAATGGTTATTTCTAATTCTATTTTTATTTTCCTAACTACTCCAAATACTTTAATACATAATCTTTGTGTAGGGGGAGGGGTTGCTTAAGTGGGTGGTACCCACAGAGATCAGAAGAGGTTTTCAGATTCCCTGGGGGCAGCAGGTACAGGTGTTTATGAGCCATCTAATACGGATGGTGGAGAGTAAACTCTGATCCTTTGGTCCTGTCCAAAAAGAGGAAGAGCTCTTAACTGCTGAGCCATCATCCCTCCAGCCCCCAATTCAGGATCTTAATATGGATGTCTTCTTTAAAATGAAAAAGTTCTTTTTAAGATACAGAAAGGTGGTTCGTTCCTGTAATCACAGGATTCACAAGGCTGAGGCAGGAAGACCACTGTAAATTCTAAGCCAGCCTGGGTTACAAAGCAAGTTTAGCCAAGCCTCAACTGCAGAAATTATACTACCCTATCAAATTTGGCAAATTACACACACACACACACACACAAACACACACACATACACACACACATACACATATACTGGGACAAACATAAGATAAATAAAACTTTGGTAAATATAGCACAGAATAGATAAAACTATAATTTTCTAAGTTGCTATTGTAGACAACTCTTAGTAATTTAAAATAAAACCCAAACCAATCAATTATACTGCTTAAGAAGCAAGTTCTGTCTTTGAACCATGGAAAGTGAAATGTTATGGTCATTTCCTCCTCATAGAACTGGTCAGCCTATGAACAAAGTGGAACAGGATGGAGACACTCCAGAGAGTGGGAACAGTGAAGCTGGCCCTACTAGTAGCCTGGAGGCACTTTTCATTCTGCAAAGGAGGTAACCGGAACCCAAACTGAATCTGGCACTGTGCTGGGATACACAACAATCAGGCAATCAAGAAGCCTGAAATCTGAAGAAGTAAGAAGTTGAAAGGACATTTTCCATGCAGAGAAATGGTTCTGAAGGTCTGTAGAGTCCCTCTGAATCAGCTCTGCAGAAGTCAGAGCCCAGAAGGCTATAACCAGCCTTATGAAGCCCACTAGTAGTGACACTAGAGAAGACTGAAGTTCTTGCAACTGACTTGCCTCAATAGCAGAACTAATTAACTAGCAAAAGGCTCTGTGTGTGTGCTATGAAAGCGAAACAGAAAGCACTGAATGAACCGGGAACTTTTAGGTAGATTTCCTTCCTGTCAGGACAAAATGGAATTACGGAAAAGGAAAGCATCATCTAGAATATTTTTTTCTTTAAATAAAGAAGGATAATATTGGTGTGGAAAGTTCTTCTGTACATGTGTTGCTTTCATTGATTAATGAATAAAGAAGCTGGATTGGCCTGTGATAGGGCAGAGTGGAGCTAGGTGAGGAAAACTAAACTGAATGCTGGGAGAAAGAAGGCGGAGTCAGGGAGAAACCGTGTAGCCTCTGCCAGACACAGGCTCTTCAGATAGTTACCTACCAGTAAGTCACAGCCACATGGCAATACACAGATTAATAGAAGTGGGTTAATTTAAGATATAGGAGTATACAAAAATATGCTTAAGCTATTGGCCAAACAGTATTGCAAATAATATAGTTTCCGTGTGATTATTTTGGGTTGGAGCAACTGGGAACAAACAAGCAGACTCCTGCCTACATAATATGACCCACAATTGAATAAAAATAAATCAGTGTAGACCTCAGACATAAGAGAAATAATGCAACTAGCAGAAAACAAAAACATATCATATGACATCATTACCAGATCAGGTATCTAGTGGAAAACAGAAAGACAGTAGAGAAGGAAAAGTGGCTATGGGAAAGGTGTAACAGAACTTGTAAGCACGAAATTAACAAGGAACCTAGAAAAACAAATTGGTTATGAACAAGAAAGAAAGAGCTATGAATGATGAAATATATACAAATTAAGTGCAAAGAGAAGGGAAAAGGCAAAACTCACCATGGACCCAACAAGCAAGAACAGGCAAGCAAACTGGGGCAATAGAAGAACTATCATCAAAACCAGGGTGAAGGTCAAGAAACAGTGGCCTGGAAAGATTTTCCCTAGATCAAAATTCCCAGGTAATAGATTTAAGAGGTTTTGAAAACTCAATTTCAATAAAAATAAAAATTTAAATAAAAACTTAAATCTTATTGTGGATCAAAATAATTCAAATATTTTAAAATTTATCTTCTCCAAACTTAAAAGAAATGTTTGTTTTTTAAAATATAAAAAAGTATATTAATCACTTCTTTGGGCACATTTAATATTTTTAGTAGAATTTCCACACTTTGGTTTACCTGTTCAGATAAAGAATTCTCTTATCTTCATAGTGTCCCTTCGACATCTCTTATTATATGCAGTTAGCATAGGATAATAAAATATGTACAATCTAAAAATTCTAAAATCACAATAATAAAAAGTTTGTATCTATGATAGAAATAGTTTTTTCCTTTATTTGACTATGGAGAACATCAGTTGCTAGGCATGGCAATTTTAATACATACAAAAAGATTCACTTACCTAGAGAAAGCTTGCTGAGAAGAGTAAAACTGTGACTTAGAGCTGGAAGGAAGATGTGAAACATTGTGTTGTTTTGGAACCAGCCAATTCTCACTTGTAGTAAATGAAAATGTGAAATGTTTTTGCAGGTAATTTGCATTTGCAGATTACATGAACAAGATTTTTGTTTTTATTCTGTCTTTCCTTTTAAATTGTTAGATATTTACTGGTCAAACAGGTATGAGCTGAAAATTAAGTATTAGTTTATTTCAAGGAATTCTTAAGAATAACCCTAAAGTTGTGTTTCTTAAGTAGCAAAAAGTGGGAGAAGCTTCAAAGTTTGGAGAGAATGTTGAGCATAGCAACAATTAGGATGAAAATTAACAAATCATGTCAACGTAACAATGTAACATAACTAGCGCTAATAGCTGAGTAACATTCTTTAAGTAATGCCTTTAGACATTTTACCATTAAGCATGGATGTTATAAATGGATTATTTCCAAATAATATTGTTCAGCAATATTCTACATAGCATTTATATTACATATTATGGTTAAGTTAGAAATAAACAAAAGCATAAAGGTAAATACATTCATGTCAAACACAAATACAATGTCACCTTGTCTGAGAAACTCACACAGCTACAGATTGTGGGCATCTGTGGAGAGACTAGAGCCCATTTTCCTTGGAGAGTTCTGGAAGACAGTTCTGTGGAATGTTATATCACCAACGCACCACCCAAGAGACTATTCTATGTGCAAATATTTGTAAGAAAACTGTAGAAATTCTAAAACCAAAATAATAAATTACAATGTATTATAATTACATGAACTTCATCCAGGAATGTAAACTTAGCTCACCATTAGAAAAATCAATAAATGGAACATAAAATTTTAACATAGTGAAAATATACTACTTCAGCAAATAAGTTTAATACGTGTTTGGAAAACTCTCAAGTTGAACTGAAAATGTGAGGGAATTTCTTGAAACCCCTAAAGACTATTTATAAACTTGTCAGTTTATATCACATCCTTGCTAATACACAGAATTTTCTCCACAGATTCACAAAAAAGCCATACTACCACTCACATCATTTCTACTCAATGTCGTACCTAAGGTACTTCCAACTTTAGTGAGGCATTAGTAAAATGAAAAGTAAATATTAAAAAAGTGAAACTATTTTTGGCAATGTGAGATTATAAGGGAATTTTTAGGAATTTACAAAAAACTAAATTATCTTAATTGTGCTTATAAAATTGGTAAGATATGATAATGGACTGCATTTTTTAACCTAATAAAAGCCAACTGGAAATTTAAGTAAAACAATGACATACTTATTATAGTAATGGTACTTACCTACAAAATTTGTTGAGATAATTTACAATTTATGTATAATATCTGTAAAATGGGATGTACAAACACTGTTAAAGAGCTTTTAAATAAATCAATAGGCTTTGACCCTGATCCCCCATCAAAGAAACATTCTTAACATGAATCATATTATCAATTAAAAAGCCAAACATCTGTAAATTTTCTGTAATTGGAAGTAGGAGTGGGGCTGTGACTCTAGATTAGTGTATAACATTTGTAACATGTATAGAGCCCTGGACTGAATCCTCAGCTCTGAGGTTGGGGGCACAAGAGAAAAACCTGGAGACTTTATGTTCAGCTGGAATTTCTTACATGAGACCCTCACACAAAGCATACAAGCTACAGATAAATCTTGATAAACTGGACTGCATCAAAATTTAAGATATTAGCTCTTTAAGGAACCATAAACAAAAACAAACATGCAAACAAAAAGACTGTGGTCTATGGATCAGTAATATGCCTCTAGAATGTAAAATGAGCCATCTCCACAAGATGATGTATGTAGGAATTACTAACAAGCACATTAAAAATTCACAGGACTAGTAGTCATTTGGGAAATGCTAATTAAAAGCACAACGAGAAACAAAACCTGTATTTAAAAGCAATGCATTGTAGTATGTATGGCTCAGAATATTCCCGCATGCAAGGACGTTAATCATTAGGAAACGCGAAAACACGAGGAAAATTTAGATTTTTTTTAAAGTAATAAAAGTAAGATGAAAATTACACATCAAGAAAAGAATCATTTGATTTAGCAAATGTAGTTTTTCTCCCTGAATATTGTATTTAACTAAAACAACATCGGAAATGTAGACCTCATTTCCTTCAAGACAAAAGAGTGGGATGCCGGATGAATCCTGGAGGACTTTCACCATTGTCCTGCACAGACAGGTTCCCGGGATGCTGGCTGTGTTCAGCATTGTGTTATCCGTATCCTGGGCAATGCTTTTGGGAAAATTGCTACAATGACGAAGGGAGAAGGGGAAACAAGGAGGTAGCAAACTTTTGTGTTTCTCTTTAGAAACAATAAAAGAACAAATCAAAGACTGTGAGAGGACATGCCTAGTCAGCCTGTCTTCTGAAAATCCGTCTACAATCTTGTTATTCATTCGTTTACTTTGCTTGCATTTAGGGAAGAAATTTCAGAAAAAGATGTAATTCTGTTTTTTTGTGTGTGTGTGTTTGCTTTTTTTATTCTGTTTTGTTTTATTTTTAATGCTGGTAAAAGACAAGAAGAGTTTCTTTTCTATCTTGGGTTCTGTCCGAGGGATTCAGAGGAGGGTCTTTGATAGGCTCGTGCATTCTGGGTGGGCTGCCATCTACAAGGAGACGTTAGAGGATGCAAGGTAAACTATGATGGGCTGATGAGATGAGCGAGCCGTGCAACTACAAATCAAATCTGTAATTGATAATCTGGGGAAGGCAGACTCGGAACATACTGGGGGAAAGGGCGTCTCTAGTCAGTGGGACCTTCATCGTGCATTGCAGCTAATTGCAATGGGACGCAGGAGGTTCCCGTTGCTAACTTTGCAGCAGACTTTGACTGTGCAGTCCTCGCTCCCAACCTGATCAGCGGCAGGCTGGGTTTTGCTTTTCAGTCAGGAACTCCAGACTCTTTACTCTTTATTCCTTGTTTTCTTTTTGAAGCTCTTACAAATGAAGGAGCCTTAAGCGAGACGGCCAGATGGAGCTTACCTTCAAAATGCAATCGTTTGCGTCGCTTCCACAAAGAGGAAGCATAACTAAAATTTAGCGAGTGAAACATAGATTAAACACTGAAGGACACTGAGAATCGGAAAGGTTAAGGCCCTGCTTAGTGGCCTAGAAAACATGGCAATAAGTTATGTAAGCATATTAGTGTCTTTACTCCGATAGCGCGATCCAAAGACATCAAATACTGTCCCACTGTACAAAATTAATTCTCAAATTCAATCCATTCTCAGAATGATTTGGGGGGTTGTGAAAGTATTAATTTTGAGCTTAATATCAATATCTACAAACATCCAAGTTTAAGAAAAAGGTAAACGTAAAAATAAGTTGAAATGAAATACCCTGTTGTAGCTGAAAGCCTGCTAAAATTTATGATAAGAAAATAATGTAATAGGTGTAAAGGAAGGAGCCAGCCATTGCTGAATGGAAGATGCCCAAAGAGCAACTTAAGGGTACCATGGAAATGCAGTAAGGAGAGAGCAAGCACTTTCAAGATCACTGTGGGGAAAGTGAGTTGTTTAGCAATTGTTGAAGTCCAGCTCATTTTGTAAACAAAAGTAAAACTGAATCCTTAACCTGGAGCACATACAGACAAGTCTCAAGCCCATCCAATGCTTCCATATTAATGAGGAAACTATGAAACTAAGAGAAGAAATATGAAAAAGTTCACTTCTCAACTGGAATTTCATTTTAATTCAAGTACTTTGAAACCAGAGCTTGTTCTCTGTAAATGCTTGATAGGGTTTAGGGCA
Source organism: Ellobius talpinus (assembly GCA_001685095.1). NCBI lineage: Eukaryota > Metazoa > Chordata > Mammalia > Rodentia > Cricetidae > Ellobius > Ellobius talpinus. The sequence goes on from LOJH01027836.1 coordinate 17,455, forward strand.
TACTAAGCTCAAACTAAAACGTCTCTGAAGACTAATAGTTTACTGGTAGAATATAAGAAGTAGCAGGTCAGGAAGGACCACCCAACCTTCTCCCGAACAGCCAGAAGGCCCTCCTGTGAGAAGGGTAGCCCCGCATCCCAAGAGGTCTCATGCTCCAAATGTGGCTGCTAAACTTTGGTCAGTTTACAGTCAACTCACACTCTGTCTTATCTCAGTGTCCCTCGTCTTTCTCCTCTTCATCAAACCTCTGTTCGTTTTTAAATAAAAAACCTCAGGGTTTCCTGTTTTTTAGTATAACTTCTGTACAGTCTCCAATGTTATAAAAAAAAACACTCATGTTAAATAAATTTATCTTTTTTAAATGTTTTTGGATTTTTCTATTGATTTTTATTGAACTCTACATTTTTCTCTGCTCCCCTCCCTGCGTCTCCCCTCCCCCTTTTCAACCCTCTCCCAAGGTCCCCATGCTCCCAATTTACTCAGGAG
>LOJH01027837.1:0-17939 GCA_001685095.1 Ellobius talpinus
TCTGCACCCCCATTTGAGTATTACTCAGGGTTTCCTTTGCCAGGAAGCAGCTGTGTTCCAGCTGTGTCATGTGGGCTCAGTGGATTCCCACCCAAAGGCTGAGTGCTGAGAGCAGTGGGGCTTTGTCTTATGTACTTTTTAAGGTCCTTTGTCCCCCTAATATGGTAACATACATCTTTAGTGGAGGTTATTTTATCGCCATAGGGCTATGCCACTAAGGTTACATGGATGCAGTAAGGTTGCCTGACACTGAGGCCACAGGAATGCCATAAGGCTGTATATGTATGTACACTGATTAAGCCACATTACTTCTGTTGTTTGTTCTAAAAGGGCCCTTACACACTATTCCTGAGCTCTGCATCCTGCCCACTGCCGTGAGATCTGAGAGGACAAAGACATATTACTCTGTGCTCATATACCCTCTGTATACCACTGCACAGGCAAGCAGGCAGGCACAAACACTAAGCAATAAAAGATGAGATAACTATCAAATCAAGAAAAGACCAAAGATGATTATGAAAGAAAATACAACCATATGGCCTTCTAGATTCAGTGAGATGATTTAAGTCACAAAAAATACTGCATAATGTAAACCTGAAAGGATCACACTGGCAGAATTGGTGCAAGGAAAAGGCTAAAGCATGGTAAGGCAGGGTCTCTCTCTAACAGTGAATATGCAATAAAGGCGTGAGAACGTAGCTAGGGCATGGCAGGGCTGGGGCAGAACACTGGAATTGGTTACTTTGATTCTATGCCTTTTAGTGCTTTCTGGATTTTAAATAAATTCATGTCAATTTGATAAAACAAACTTTTAAAGGCAAATCAGCTTGATATTATAATGCCATACCACTATTTAATAATAATAGCACATAGGGATCAACAGAGCAAAACAGAAAGCCCACCATATATTCAGAGACTAATTTCAAACTGGTGGAGAATATTATTGGATAAATTGTGACAGAACTATTAGGTCCCTTATTTGTTTTACTGGCAATCCTGAGGCCAGGAAACCTAGCTCCATAAGGATGCACAGAAGCTCTTTAGCAAGTGTACAACAGAACATCAAGGCACAAACAGACAAGAGGCTGGAAGAACATACAGTAGTGAGGAGAACCTTTGTCAACCGAAAAGCACTGACCAATCATAAGAAAAGGGGAAAGATGCGCATGCTCGCCAACACTTGAAAAGGCCCCGCATGCCATTCTGATAGCAGCAGATGGAGCTGCATGAGTCTTGCTCCACCACTTGACTGCCCACTAGTGACAGGACACCCACTGCCGAGCTGGAAACTCAGCATCACTGTGACCCCTGATACTTAGGAAGAGTTCCCATGGCAACACCTCATCTGTATTTATACCTACATACAGGAGAAGGTAGGGTAAGATAGCTCCCCCAGGATGGAGCCTCTGAAAGTGCTATCAGAGTCAAGTACACACCCACTGGCAACCATTGGCATAAGGGGATGCCACACAGGCTCAAGGATAGGCTCCTGGAGCATAAGGACCATGCTCCCACAAGCAATGCCAAAGGCGCACCTCAGGCCACTCCCTAAATCCCACAGAATGACCTGAGGTGTGACAGTCAGACCTTTCAATAGAGCTAGGACCACATGCAGTCAGAACAGTTTCCACGAATGATCTCACAACGCTCTGCCACCACCAAAACAAGAAGGCCAAACAGGGTTCTCGTCTCCCTTCCCACTGTTATGAAAATGACACCCAGAACAGAACGCAGACCTCAGTGACAGGCAGATGCAGGCCTGGGACTGCCTCCCTCAGGCGCCCGCCCTCACCTGGGCCCTCGCATGGCAGCGGTGCTTCTTTCGCCAGATGGGGACAGCCCTAGGGGCTGCTCTCTTCGGACCCCTGGCGCTCTGGGCTTCCGGGGCTTTGATGCTCTCTCCTGCTCACTGTCTTGGTCCTCTGGCTTCTTCTTCTCACTCTCACTGTCATCACTGCCTTCTCCAAGGATGTCATCGACCTGACAAAAGGGGGAGAGTCAGTGGTCTTGCAAGTTAGCTTTCTGTAAGAGTCACATGATCCATTTGCCCAGGAAGAACCACAATAGCTTCACGGCATCCCCACATAAGGGCATACTCAGTACCATTCTGCAGGGGGCCGGATGTTCAGTTCTATTTCTACTTGAATGCTGGGGTCTAAAGCTAGGCTTAAATGACAGCAAAAGAGCAGACATTCCCATGGAGCAAGCACATGAGTCCCAAGGAAGGGATGGTGGTTTTCGTTTATGGCTTAAGTTTTCACATACTGTACTGATGGACTTTCTGTGAGCTGGACATTCACTTAACATCTTCTGGGTCAGTGAGACCCAAAGCCTGAGGACGTATATCCCAGGAGAAAGTGGCTCCTAGACACTGGAGTCTAGAGCGCAGTTGTTCAGCTGGCTTTTCTTTCCCATCTGCCTCACGAAGGTGATGCGAGAACAGTGTAAGGAGGAGGAACAGGCCTGCCTGCCAACCTGGGATTCCTGCTCCTGAGATCTGAGGGTGGGCAGAGGGCAAGAACAGGGTGGGGGCACACCGCAAACAGAATACAGGTGACAGGCTTCTGATAGGGGAACCTCACTGGGGTCCAACTACCTTGTACCTGAGTAACAGAAAGTAGGAGCTGTTGTTACTCCTACTTCAAGTAGGAGCCATGCTGTGCAGAGGAGGCAAAGGGAACCCCAGGCTTTGGCATTCTGGCCAAGAACTAGAGTTCTTAGCTTTTATCCTGCACTGTAGGGATGAGCAAAACAGGGCAGAGGGGGACTGCACCCAGCTGCTCGCCAGTGCAGTGGTTTCCTGAGATTCAGCAATGATAATGTGGTAGGTCCTGCCCACCACAGTCCTGATAGGCAACTCCATTGAGGCTTCCACCCAAGCACAGCTTTGCCAGGCCAACAGGCAACTTGGGTGAGATCCATGGCCACCAGTCTCTGTGTGGCCGACTGCATCTATATCCTGGTCAGAAAAGCATTTCATATATCCGTGTCAGCATTCTTGTGAGGCAGACAGCTGACTTGAGCATGCATTAGCTCTGCTGGTTGGCCAAAGACTTACAGGAACATCTTAAAAGCCAAAACAAAGTGTGGGCATACACCAAGTCTGGCCTTGTTTCAATCAAGCTTCTGTTTGGAAATGACATGAATTTTCCAAAGGTTTTCTTGTGCAAATGTGTCAACTGCCTTTTGAAAACTACTTAACTGTAATGAACTTAATTTAAAAGACAAAACAGGAAAGTTGTTTTGTTAAATGTTAAAGAAAAACTTAAAAACAAGTATGTGACATGGAAAAAATTCAGATACGAAATTAAATACTAAATCGTCACAAAAGGCCACACAGCACACCAAACACTCCTGTGTCTATCAATATACAGAACACAAGAGGGTCCCCCAGCCAGACAAGCTCTTTGAGAATCTGTCTCATCACAGCTTTAGAGCCAGGAGGTGTGGCTAGAGGTAGACAGTACACCTGAACACACGGGACAGAATACGGTAGCTAGCCTACACGCCAGGAGTCCAATGCAGCCCCTCCTGCTCTTCTGTCATGGAAGCGCTTTGCAAGACACTGACAGACAGCCTTGGAAGAGAATGACAGACAGACAGCCTCTCCCTAGCCTGGTGCAGAACTTGCCAGGGAACTGGCTCCACACCCATGTCACCGAACAGGACCAGCACTGCCTCAAAAGCACCACCATTCATAAAACTGACTACTGACTAGAGAACGAGAGCTCCAAGGAACAAGTTTCTTAATCTTAAGCTTGTACCAACTGATTTGGAGTCCAAATAAATGTACTTATTTCCTTGTCCCAAAGAACCAACATTCTGAACCAACTCAATGTATTTATAGATGCATTAAGTCAGTCTTGCCTGCAAGTTTCCTGATGATGTTACCAAGGACAGAGGGGATTCCACACAGAATTTCAGGGCCTCCAGGATACTGCTGACACATGCTAACTTCCCAAGACTGTCCTGGTTTCCTCCTTATGGGAAAGCTAATGTCCGTCAGTCAGTTCCTGACATATGCCTATGACCATGATTCAGTGGCATAAACAGGCACAACCTCACGGTACTTTCAAAACCTGATTATATGTCATTCTTCTTTGTCTGTAACTAGGCTGGTTTTCTGTTATTGGACGAAGCCTTCTATTTTACACACAGGACACTTCTGGGGACTCTTCAGTGGTAGGTATCTGAAAGTTGGCTGGTAGTCAAGCACTCAACTAACTCACCCAAGGGCAAATGCAACAGAGGAGATTGCCATTCCTATGGTGGATATTCCCACACAAGAGACTCCTATTGGGATCCAGTGGCCTAATGGTCATGCCAAGGCCAGAGAGGCAGCCCATGACCTCAGACCTCAGTCCTACAGCAACAGGAAATCAACCTGCAGCCACGAGGAGCTGGGAAGATGCAGGGCAGAAGGCTCTGGCCCAGCAGGGGACACTGCTCCCTGCACCCGATTCCTGACCCTGAGAACAGGACAAAGGAAAGACAGAGCTTGCTCTAAGCTTCTGCGTCTGTGGTACTTGTTTTGCGTCAAGAACTAATACAGCAGTGGGATGTATTTTAAGGGGAATGATGTCAACTGAGAAGCTATTTTCATGAACAGAAAACACTTTGAAGGCCAAAGAGAAACTTTAATGACATGTGAAAAACCCCAAACTTGGAAAACAAACTTGAGGCGTTCTGAAACTGCTCAAGAGGATTTAAAACTGTCACACAGACGCTGGCTGTAGGCAGCACATATGTTCTGAAAACGACTTATGCAAATTATACTCTAAAACCCCTAAGAAAGTTCTTTACACCAGGGAGATGAAAACAAAAGATAACCACAAACTCTTTCTGGCACATAGATTTTCACATGCAATGAACCATATCTCACTAAAACTTCAGTGATCAACACTTCCAGGAAATAAAGGACCACAGAGATGAGACTCACTGATTAAAAAAAAAAGCAAAAAAAGCAAAAATGAACATATGATGAGGAACTTTTAAATCACCATCAAATAACATTTTGTGTAGGATACATTGTTACCAAGTGTCTCAATAACCTCTACTGACTAAATAGCTTACCAAAAGGATATGTTCTAGGATAATTGCCTAAGATCCAGTCACGAGCTGACAAAAGGTAAAAATGACTGCGGTTCAGTAACAGACATGTCTGCTGCGCTCGGTCAAACATCTCAGATGTGTCAACAGCGAACGGTCGCAGTCAGGCTGTCTCTTCAGTTCCCTGCACGGGTTCTCAGTCCACAGGAATTACTGATACACAGTTGGTCTTAGCCCAAACGCTAAGAGGGGATTTATAACTTGTGTTATAAAGATAATGGGAGCGGAGAGACGAATGCTGAATTCAGCGAACAACAAAGCCACTCTTACACTGGGTCAGGAGATAATTCACACACAGTAGTGCTCATCACAAGCGCTCTTAAGTTCCTGAAGCAGGAGGAGCAAGACTTCAAGGACAGAGGTGGGACTGAAGGTGGCCACTGGGCCCAGGAGAGCCATGGACAATGATTCTCCACAGCCTGTGCAAGCACTGCCCTGCTTCCTTTGCTGACTGGCCTTCCTTAGTAACAACTTTCAAAGACTGAGAGCAGCAGTGGGCAAGCAAGGAGATACGATGTTGCACCTGTCTCTGCTTCATTATCACAATATAAAATCTTTTCAGGTATTATCACTCAGCTTAAAAAAATGGTAGTATCTGCTAATCATTTGAGGATAAACAGAATGTCCACAATAGTAACAATAACTAGCTTCCTAAAATGGAAAGATGAGAGACGTGGGAGACACAGAATCTCTAGCACCAATTTTTTCTTAGAACATAGCTCTAGGAAGCCTGCAACTTGCGTAAGTCAGAGAATCTCCTGGTTTTCATGGCTGACCAAATACATTCTGCCCAGGACAGTAAACAAGAGATAGGTAAACAACAGATAGGGCCAGAGGACAGAAGGTGTGGGCCAGTCACAGGATACAACCATAAAGCAGCAAAAAGAAGGTTGGGAATAATATACTTGCTCCCCACCCTCATGTACTAGTGATGGGATCACATACAGTGCCCTAAGAGAACCAGAGAATAGGACTCTTAAAAAGTGACATCACAGTAGCGTAGGTTAGTCCTAATACTACACAAAGCATCTTTTAGCAATGCTGACTACACACAGGCATGTGGGCATGAATCCATGTCTGCCCCCAGGGGCCTTCCCAGCCCAATTCTGTAACAGGGAGGGAACAGCTCAAGAATTAAAACCATGTCCTTGCCGTGTGGTGGTGGTGCACGCCTTTAATCCCAGTACTCAAGAGGCAGAGGCAGGTGGATCTCTCTGAGTTCGAGGTCAGCTTGGTCTACAGGAGCTAGTTTTAGGACAGCTAGGGCTGTTACAGAGAAACCCTGAGAACAGGCAGAAGATGAAGTAATCCTAGCAGACGTTAGCATCATTTATCCTCTGTATAAAGTGCCTAGAGCAGGACTGGGAAGCTGGAAGTTCAGCCACGGGAAGCCTTTCCACAGAGAAGCACAATCAAGAGCTCCAGCTGACTGCTTCAGCTTGCCTGCTCATTGTTTCTGGATGCAGGAACTGCCTGGACTGATGATATAATCTACTGCTGCTTGCTATGTGTACCCCTTGAAGCCTCACCCAAGGGGACCCTCTACTCTGCCTGCAGCTCTGGATCAGGACCTCTGCCTGGCTGCCTTCATGGGCCTCCCCAGATGATTTCTGCTGCATTTTTGCACACCCCTGCTTTGGTGACATTACCTCTTGTTTGTCCTCTCAACTGGGCTACTCCAGTCACCTCTACTAGATGGTTATCCATTTCTGCTCTCTATCTGCTATGAGATTTATTTTTCTTTTGCTTGCTGTGTAATTAATAAACGCACCCATTTAAAACCAGAAGTATGGCTATCAGCGATCATTCTCTGGACTGTACAGAACAAATAACTATTAGAGCAGTCTATTAGTGATAAGGCCTGGACAGTCTAGTTAACCTAGTTACCTACCTATGCTACCAGTGATGGAGCAGCCTACACCCTCCAAGCCCACTTGTTTCTTTGTAGAAAACCAGCCTGCAGGTAGTCCTGACCCTCTCCAGGCTGGTATTCTGCCTTGGGGATTCCACTAGAATCTTTGGCTTCAACATATTTCTAGAAACACACACAGGATACAAAGCAGCTAAGACTAAAGCACAATGTTGATTTTTGTTAACTACGCATGTTTCTGCTGTACCTTTCTTGGCCCACCCCAATCTCTAATTTGCTTTCTAGGCAATGAGGACCTGCTCTGTGGTTCTGGACAGGGAATGACACTGTCAGTGCTGTGATCAGAAGAGCACTGGTTTTCCCTGATCATAGTGGTGGCACTGGAGCCTCCATTAGGTTATTTGGGATTTGGGCAGTAAGCCATCAAAACCGCTGTGAAGCAAGACAGGAATGAGAGGGTGACAAGGCCAGGGATCTGCTCACCAGCTCAGGGAGCGCAGACACGGTGGGGAGGAGGAGAAAGCACTGCTCATCTGAGTCTTTCTCCTAAGCAGGACCTCCACAGGTACTGTGACCCCGCCACAAGGCAGCACCAAGTCTCAGCCGCTCTCTATGGCTCTCTCAATCTTGCATCTTTTATGCCTTCAAAACGAGTACCATGTGGACAATGTTCATACATTGCCAAAATGCAGCCTGGCCTTGGCAGCTTCTGTGTGCTGACCTTGAGGAAACATGTTTCTATATTCTATAGTCCCAGTGAGGCATGCTCGGTTTCACCTCAGTGGTGCTGAGCTCGGACAATCACAGCCATTTCTCCAGCCCCAGGCACACAGATTCTTATCAAAAATATCCACAAATAGCCCCAACTGAGTTAAGATAAAAATTCTAGTTCCCCTCTGAACCATTCCTCCACTGTCTTTATGATTCTTAGCAATCTTCTCTTCTAAGCTCCTGCTGGAAAGGCCAGTAAGCTCTGAGCACTCAAAAGCTTTTCTGGTCTGAAGTTCCAAAATCCTCCACAATCCTCCAATAAGAGTCTAACGCACAAGAAAGCACATGGTCAAGTTCATAGCAGCAACAAGCCCACTCTTGTAGTAACAATTTCTGTTCTAGTTTCATTTCTGTTCCCATGATAAAACAAACAACAACAACAATAAACAAAAAACCCCAAAACAAAACAAACAAAAAAGCCCATTCCAACCAAAGCAACATAAATAAGAGAGAGAAAGGGCTTGCTTGGCTTACAATTCAGGTCAGTCCGTCACTGAAGAAGGCAAGGTGGCAGACGGTGAAGCAGCAAAGTCGCACCACAGCCGGTAAGAGGCGCAGACGAGGGCACCTATACTGTCTGCTTGCACTAAGCTCAGTGGGCTTCCTTCAGGGTGGGTCTTCCCAACTCAGTTAATAGTCAAGACAACCCTCCACAGACATGCCCTCAAGCCAACCTGATGGAGAACATTCCTCACTAAGATTCACTTTCTGGGTGATTCTGGGTTGTGTCAAGTTGACAGTTTAACTAGCAGAGTTATACATACAACTTGAACATCTGTACCCTGCCACAATACACCATGCCAATGAATGCTGCCTGAAACACCACAGCTCTGAACGGCAGTGCTGTTGCTGTGTATACCAAGCCTTCTGCTCGTACAGAGAGAGCTATTTTCAGAAAACAATATTTTTCCACCATTAGGACACAAATATGAAATTAGTGTACTTTCAATTATATTGATTGCATTAGAATGTTGATTTTTATACATGGTGTTTGAGTTGCTGACTTTTTAAATTTTCATTTTAAAAAAATCATCAAATGAACTTTGGTTTGGGGTTGGCACAAAATTTCCCCAAAATTTTTGAAATGGCCCTAAGCATATTACTGCCATTATATGATGTGTCCGTCCGTCCATCCATGCACCCCATCCATCCTTCCCCCCCTCCCTCCCTCATTCCTCTATCAGTCCTTTCTTTCATGAGTGTGCGTGTGTATGTGTGTGTGCTTCGTAAAATAGTATAAAAATTGATGATTAAAAAAATCAAAATATCAACTAATATGAAAAATGTGGAGGATGCTCAATATTCTGCAGTATCAAATATTTAATCAAGAAAAACAGTGCTGGGGCTACAGTTTAATTGGTAAAGTGTTTGCTATGCGAGCATGAGGACCTGAAGATCTGAATGAAATCCCTACAACTTAACAAAAAAGTCAGGCATAGTGATACACATTTATAATCCAGCTGTGTAGGCAGAGAGGTGGACCCACTGGGCTTGCTGGCCAGTCAGCCTAGCCTAGTGAGTGAGAGAGCCTATCTCAAAACCAAGGTGGAAAGTACCTTAGGAACAAAGTCCAAGGTTGTTCTCTGGCCTCCACAGGCATGGAAACACATGTATTCATGAACACTTTAAATAAGCAAATTTACCTTAGTAGCATGCAAGTTTGCTTTCACCTTTAGTAAATGACAAGATTTCATACACACACACACATTACCAAAGAAGTGTTTTAAAATTAATTTCTTCATGATTTACTGCAAGTAAATGTTTGATTTGTAGTATGGAAAAAACCCTTGCCAACTCACCCACAGAAGCACCCCAGGTAGCCACAGGGAAAGATGTGAATATGTGTTTCTGCCAGAAAGAGAGGCCCAAGTTCTGACCCACACCCCAAAAGTCCTGCTCTGGTCCTTATGTCTATGGTTTCAGATGAGATAGGGTCCTTCTTTGTGGGTGTGCTCGGTAAGATGAGGTCACCTGGTTCAGGGTGGTTTGCTGCGAGCACGGACCCTGACAAGAAGAGAGTGTTGAACCTAAGCACCTATGTGCAAGCACATCGACACTGAACGGATGTAGACGGGTTCGGGCGGATCCTAAGTGGCCAGAGGCATGTGAGGATAGCCTGGTGCTTACATCTTGTGTGGCTGACTACCTGCCCTCTTCTTCTCCTAAAGATTGGAAAGAGTCCATGTTGATCAGTGGCCCATGGCATGCAAAAGGCAAGAACACTTCTCTATGCCTATGTACGGGGAAGCCTGGCTGCTATCTTTGTTGGAGGACAGGATGTTTGCTCTTTTGGGCCTGTGCAGGGTGCTGAGGGCTGTGAAGCCTCCAGTTTTCTTCCTTCACCTGAGCAAGCACCCATGCATGTGACACCATAGCACCAGCCCTTCCTTCTTAGGAGCACGCTTCTGAGAAAGGAAGGCTGGGGTTAAGGCTGGCTCCTATTGCTGAAAGGGTAAGACTCTGGAGTAACTCAAAGTTGCTGTTTCACAGGATAATTTGAGGACTTTTGACATTAAGTGAATAAAACCACAAGTGTGGTCAAGCTGTGCCCTCTGTGACAGGCCAGGAAGCCAGAAGGGAAACAGCAGTATGGAACCCACGCAGGGTGGAGAGCCAACTACGCTTGCGGGGAGCAGGCACTGCTCTAGTAAGAGTCAGCTGACCTTGAGGATAAGGAAGCAGTGGTTGAGAAAAACCTTTTCATTAAATAAAACAATTAATGTTCAAGAGGACACAGACATGGTAAAGAGCTCAGAAGTAAGTTATCGTCTGAGAGAAAAACCTAAGCTGTTGATGGAATTCTACCCTGAAAATATTGCTGCATTTTCTTGCTTTTGCTAAAAATAAATGATAAACCATGTTTCTTCCTCGAGATCTCTCTGCTGCATGATCAATGGAAATAGAACACTCCTGTCCCCACAGCACAGTGTGCCAGGTAACTGTGCTCAACTACAGTTGCAGGAAACATGGAGAGGCAGCTTTTGTCCACCTGACCTGAGGCTCAACTCTTAGAGTGGTCCCCTAAAAGCAGTCTGCAAAGCAATGACACTTCAGGCGACACAACAAAATTCCTGGAGCAGAAGCTTCTGTAAGAAGGCTAGCCTGAGAGCCAGGGAAGATGTGTGAGGCCAAGGGTCCCAGGAATGACCAGGGCTGAGCCAGGGCTTGTATGAGAACATGAGTCTAGAGTACAGACTACTGACCTCTGAGTCATCTTTGCTTTAGTTCTAAAGGATACGCACCCTGTATTTAGGCTGTAAACAAAACACACCTGTAGTCCTGGTACTCAATTCCCCAAACAGAGCATCTGAAAGAGCTAACTACTTACATACCTAAAACTATTTAGTGGTGTAAAAATGACAGAAGAAACTGGTGTTAATTTGTCTGAATTCATGGTTTTAAAATCTATGTTCAACTGAATGCAAACTAATTTAGGTTATCTCATCCTGAATTCCATCAACTTTCTGTCTGAACTGTTGTTCCCTTAACAGGTTACCCTGAAAAGCACTGTGTCTCCTGTATCACAAAATGCCATAAGTACTCTCTTGTTAGCACAATTCGGAATGTCTACAGACACTATCACAAAGCTCTGGGAGTGGGGGCTTAAATGTTCCTGTGTCCGTCATTTCACACGGTTACAAATCCCTTTTAGCAGAAAAACGTGCTGTCTGTCTTACACCACCTGATCTATTCTGCACGGACCCACTGACTGATGTGCAGGTGCACAGCCTCTAGGACCTGGGGCCTGCATCCCATTCTCACCTCTTTGTCCATACTCTCTAAGTCCTCCTTACAGAGAGTGTACAGCGGCATTGTCTCTGACATACTGGGTTGTCGCTTTCTTCTAGCAGGGCCAGGCTGCTCTCCATCCTGAGCTTCTGGCAGCTCTTCACCAAACATCTGCTGCTGATGTGGCTGAACAGCTCTGAAAGGAATTTTACAGTCCCACGTGAGGAAAGCAGTTCCATAGCACCTTGCCAGCTCTGCAGCAGACCCCTGCCTGACTCTTGAACTAGGTGACACACACGGAGAGCATTTGGAGGGAAAGAAAAGGTGTTCTGACCACTGTGCCCACCTGCTATCTCTGCTTGTTTAGCAAACCCAGCAGCTCTTCTTCAGCCATGTTCTTGGCCCTGGGGAGGCTCACACTCACCTGCTTTACAGAGAATCCCATCCTGTCCACCTGACTTGACCTGAGCACAAAACTTAGACAAATGATTTGCTAGAAATCATCAGGAAATGTCATTTACCCAAGAATAAAGTCACAATCAAAAGAAATAAAGACAAAAGAAAACAAAAGTGACGTTTACATGCTCTTCAGAACACAAAACAGAACCCAAACAGGATCAGTGAATTAAGAGATGGATATCAACGGAGCGGAATTATCTGCTTACAAAGGCCAGGGAAGAAACATTAGATTACTTGTGCACAGCTTCATTAAGTACTGTAGTAACCAATTAGTTACAAGGACCAAGGTTCAAGCCTCAAAGACACTTCCTACTTGTGACCCCCAACATGTCAACATAAAGCTGGTATTCTTAATGGCAAAAACTGCAGCTATGCTCAAACAGCATCTGTGCGTAATGTGCACCTAGATGTGCCAGACCTCACTGAATACATTTTATGCATGTTTAAGTTAATGTCAAAATTTAAGGCGTACCAGACACAGTGGCTCATATGCACACTCTAGGACTTGGAAGGCTGAAGCAGGAAAAATGTGCGCCCGAGGCCAGCCTGTGCTAGAGAGTAAGACAGTTGTCTCTAGAACAGGTCCTTCCCCAGGCTGGCCATCACAGACACTATAGATAAGGTGATAAGACCCCACTACCATGAAGAAAAATGTGGGACCCGGCAAGATGACACAGCTGATAAAGGTACTAGCAGCCAAGCCTGACCACTTGATTCGATGCCCAGGACCCACAAGGTGGAAAGACAGCTGACTCCTCAAGTCCTCTGACCTCCACAAGGACACCATAGCATATGCATACCCACACAAATACACACATGGGAGTATGCACACATACATAAAGATTAAAATGTAAGGAAAAAGAATAATGGAGCATTAACTCAAAGTCACAAATTAAAAAGCAACTATATTAGGCTAACTAAATATTATCTAATAAGGGAAAAATATTTTCCATCTAGATACCTTTAAAAGTACAATTTCTGCTTTTCCAAAGTTAAGACTCCATGTTCATACCTATTTTATTTATGTTTTAATAAATAAAGCTTGCCTAAAGATCAGAAGGGCAAAGCTAAGCCACTAAAGGTCAGGCACGGTGGCACACACCTTTAATCCCAGGATTTGGGAGACAGAGGCAGACAGGTCTCTGTGAGTGGAAGGCCACCCTGGGCTATACAAGATCAATGCAGAAACAAATCCAGGCAGTGGTACCTCACACCTGTAATCCCAGTACTAGAGGGAATATAAAATGGGAAGAGAGAATGTTTGACTGTAGTCACCCAGCCTAGAGTAAGACTTCTCTAGTGGCTTGGTTGCTTTGCTTTTCTGGTTTTCGGGTTGATCTCCAATATCTATTTTTGGATTTTTATTATTCATGTTACACATATCCTTGGTAAAATTCAGCTTGATCAAGTCAGGCAGCCCATCAGAAAGTACGATCAAGATGTGTGTGGCAAAGGCTCAATACTGCCTTTCTGAGACAGAGGAGGTGACTTTTAAATCAACAATGAAACACTACTATTAGTAAATTTGCTACAGTAAACACTCCTTCTGATGTTATTTTCTTATATATAAGCAAAGAATTTGGGGAGGAGGCAAATGGACTTTCTCCTGTTGTCCTGGCTGCCTTAAACAGACAGCTGGACTATCTTTATGCAGCACTGGCCATTCTTGAACCCCCATGGACACTGCTGGAAAGCTGCCTGCCTCAGGGCTATTTCAAACTCCTGTACTAGAGTTTTTGCTATCATACACCAAGCCTTGGCAAGTTCCAGAAGACCCTGAAACAATTTCCACCTAGACTAAAGGGACACCATTTCCCTGAAGGCCTACCAGAGACTTGCCTTTGACTGGCATCAAAGGGCAATACTATGAGTACTGTGAAAACTCCATCCTCCAGCTCTATAGGACAGGCTGATTGGCTCACTTGGTGAGCTACGCGGGCAGTGCTCTCCTGTGATACTCTCCTACCTAGTTCTGCAGCATTAGGCTTCTCTTCAATCTTTACTTGCTTATTTTAGTAGAGTGGGCTAAGTGGCAAGATGAGGAAAGTAGCAGAGTCACAGTCAGATTAGAGGCAGCAGAGTGGCAGTGACAGTTGACCAGTCGGCACACAGAGATGCCAAAGCGGCAGGATTGGTAACTGAAGAGCTCAGAACAGCTGGGATAAAACCAAGGGGAGACTGAGGTTGATGAACAGAAGACGACTGAAGAACTAGAAGAAAATCATGGCCCTTGGTGCTGAAGCCTTCCATAGTGCTGCTTAGCCCTTACAGTCTAAGCCACCCCAGGCATGGACACTGCTAATACTAGCTGCTGTCAGGAGCTAGAAATCATGGCATCTAGGCCTGCACAGAAGTTCCAATGCCAACTGATGCCAACATCTAAGGAATTCTAAATATCCTAGGCCTACAGGGAGCTGTTCACTTGTAGAACCTTTGTAAACACTTGGAGATCAGAAGACCTAGACACTTGAGGCTTGCCGGAGAACTGTTAACACCAGGGCGCCACCTGCTGTCACAAGTTGCTGCTGTTCAATACTGAGTAACAAGCACTTGAAGAGAGCATCTTCTTCGCTGGCCATGCTTCCATTCCAGGGACAGCAACAGGACCCCAGATACCTGGCTGACCACATTTATAGCCACTGTTTGCTCCCAACATCCGCAGTTCCAAAGCTCATGTGAGTTTCCCTTTTACTTAATTTACTAAAATTAAGTGTACTATGTTTCTTTCTCTTTAAGGTTGTCTAATGTTTCTACCAAGTTTGAAGTGTAAGGAAAGACCTCACTACTAAAGCCGAGTGTGGATCTTCCAAGGACAACACTGCCAAAGTCATGCCCAGCTCACAGCTATCCTTGGTCTGATGGCACCAAGAGAGCTCTGAAAGGGTGACAGGTTCCAGGGCCATGAAAAATGCAAATGCCTTTCGCCTGTAAGACATTGCATAGAGACCCGTGTGGAAGCTTCCAAGGACTTCTTGGAGTACCTGTGAGCCCTGCTCTCCTAGGGAAGCCCCAGGGCAAGAGGCCAGTTACTCCCAGAAGCCACCAGGAGAAAGTGTGGCAGTCATAAAAAGAGCACTCCCCTTACATTCCTTCTCATTTCGAAGCAACTTTGTATTTAAAATAAAACGTGTATTAACAATGACTTAATGTTCTTTTAAAAATGAGTTGACAAATCAATCTTTAGACAATAACTTTTCTACTCTAGCCAAAAAAGGCAAAGACCCCGTATTGCTTATGCTGCCTTAATGAAGACAGGAGACAGGTAGGAAGCCAGAAGAGGCACAGGAGAGAGGAGACCTGGTATCATTTTCTAGGAACACTAACACCCCTCCCCCACTCCAATATCATCTGTCAGGTAAGACAGAGGATAAACCAGACCCAAATCCTTAATGTGACGGGAAAGTGATGACGCTTCAATATGAATTATTTTTTTGTGCAAGAAGCAGGAAGACCTCCAACTGGTGGGAAGGACAATTAACAGGGCTGTCAACTCCAAAGTGACCTTTTATCTTTCAAAGACTTTAAAGCATCCACAACAAAAAGACTTTAACCATCAGTTACAAATATATCTGAAAGAGAAGAAGAAAGAAGAAAGAAACCCTTGGCAAAGAACAGAAGATGAAAAGCAGTGAGGGACGTCTAAGGGGTGAGAGCACAATGAGAACACACACATGGGCCTAAGGGTGAGAGCACAATGAGAACACACACACGGGCCTAAGGGTGAGAGCACAATGAGAACACACACATGGGCCTAAGGGTGAGAGCACAATGAGAACACACACACGGGCCTAAGGGTGAAAGCACAATGAAAACACACACACACACACACACACACACGGGCTTGGCAGCAGGCTGAAAAGGGGAGGCCATCCGCAAACTCACAGAAATCACCTCGTCTGGATGGAGAGCAAATACAACTGGAGAGGAAAAGATGAACGCAGCTTTGAGAATTCAGGGAAGAGGGAACAAATTGTTCAGACTCTCAAGAGAGGCAGAGATGAACCCAAGCAGGAATGGCTGAAAATGTCCCTAACCTAGCAAAAGACATAAAACTTTCTGGTCTAAAAGCCTGAGTGAATCCTTTACTCCACAGATTCTCAAAATCCATACCGACATAGTGGACAATTAAAGTTTTTTTTTAAGTGTCTTGGAAGCGGTAAGGAAAGATGCCTTACCTATTCCTATAGGAAAAAAGAAAGCCAACAGGAGAGCTTGCCTATCAAATTCAGAGACCAGGAGGAAACAGATGCTTTCAAGGGACTGAAACAGAACTATTAGCCTGGGTCCTTATACTGGAATAGAAAACTACCATGAATGGAGCTAAGTCAAGACTACCTTAGGCAAAGGGAACAGAGCCCACCACGGGTCTCTCTCATGGGGGGACATGGAGACTGAAGCACACACAGGACAGAGCAGGTGAGGGCACTACAGAAGACCCTGCTCTGAAGGAGTCTCCTGGACAGCATCCAACTGTTGGAAAAAAAATTGTAAGAAAGCAAGCAAGCAAAAAGAAGATGAGAAAGAACAGAAACCACGGAGCTGAACAGCAGGAAACAACCACAAGTCAATAAATTGAATAACTGTTGTTTGCTTTGTTTTTGAGACAGAATCAATTGTATAGGCTGCCTTAAGAAGATTTTGAACTGATCCACTTGCCTTTCTACTTCCCAAGTGCAAATAACTGGTTTTTAGAACGAGGTCTCCAGCAAGACTGGAAAAAATAAAAATTAAAAAAAAAAAACAAAAACCCAACAAGATTCCTTGTATCAGGGCAAAGAGGGTCACCCCAGGGTCAGTCGATATCACCAAAACATCCAGACATTCAAAGGTGTGGCACCAGCTCTCTTCAGGCTCAACAAAGGGAGAGGAGAGAACACTACTTGACCCACTTAGTGAAACAAGTCACACAGGGCTCGTGGAAATGCAGAGCGGGAAAGGTGTCACTTGTGGCTGGTGTGCCTGCCAACACATACAAACCTGTGAACACAGCTCCACTCCAAGAGCACCAATCAATGGGCCAAGGACATGCTCTGGGTGAAGGTACTTGCTGCCGAGCTTGCTGACCTCAAGACCTACATGGTAAAAGGAAAGAACTACTCCTGTAAGTTTCTTGTGACTTCCATACTTGCTCTGTGGCACACCCCACAAGCCTACACAACTTCCCTCTAAGAAATAAGTGTAGAAATTATTTTTTTAAAAAAAGCAAAGAAGGTTATAAATAAGCAAAGAAGGTTAACTCTCCCATGTAGAAGCAGGTCAAGAAGAAACTACATGTTCATATTAGTCAATATACACATACATTCAAAACATCACAGCCATCAGTAAGGAAACTTCATAAGAGAGGAGGAGAGACCCTCCCCCTTGTGACAACGGGGACACAGCAAACCCCACAGCTTTCAACAACCGATCAGCAAGACTGAGAGAAAGGTGCTGCATCCTCAAGTTAACAGAAACAGACAGAACTAGGAAACAGCTCCATAGTCACATACCCGCTTGACCTTGAGAACTGCAAATGATGAGGTCAAGGGAGAAAAGGGCATTTTCAACAAAAACGACTGAAGCAAGAACTCTCACATCTTAGTGAGATGCACAGCTGTAATTCCAGCAGTGGAGAAGCTTCAACAGGGGGATAGCCATGTTCCAAGCCACACTGGGCTAAAAAGTGAGACTGTCTCAAAATGCTAACCACTCAATCCCCCATATCCTCATGTACCTTTGGGGTAGGAGGGCTGAACCAGACCTCTCACCACTTTTATAAAAAGTGACTCAAGAAAGCGCCATGCAAACCTGAATACCTGAGTTGGGATCCTCAGAACCCCTGTAAAAGCCTGGCATGGTCACACAAGCTCCTTCAATCCTAGCGCTCAAGAGGCAGACAGGCAGCTCTCTGGAATTCACTGATCAGTGTGCTTACTAAATTGGTGAGCTCATCTTTAGTGAGAGACTCTGCTTGATAACTGTTTTGTTATATGTAATTTTACTATGTTAAAGTAAAAGCCTT